>JAJOOS010018459.1:0-18193 GCA_029582725.1 Solanum chiquidenum | reverse complement strand
CATCAGTGGTGAGTCCTCATTCTTTGAGGACTAGTGACATGTTTATCTTTATCGCTTTCAGTCTTCTAGTTTTCAGTTTTTGCTAGATCTAGTTGGGGAACGTCCCAACATTTCTAGTCAGTTTAGAGGCTTATTTCAGACATAGTTAGATTCAACTTAGTTTTGAGTTAATAACTTCTTTGTATTAAACTCATCAATTTTAATATATCTCAGTTATAGTAAATGGGTATTCCCCATCTTTTCATTTATTTATAATTTAACTTCCGCATCAGTTTATTATCTTTAGTATGCTCATGATCATGCCAACAGGGTTAGCTTGGGATCATTTGTGGTCCTAGGTCCCGTGTCCGCGTCTCGGGGGTATTCTCGGGGCGTGACAAGTACAATGCTCCGCGTCTTCTTTCCGATACCCAGGGTATAATTTCTTAAATGCTGCCAAAGCTTGAATTACAGCTGAGGTACACTCTACGTAACTGCAAATATTTTTGGGGTTAATGTTAAGTTCTAGACTCTTAGCACACACCTCAAGTAGCGAGATACAAGTGTTGAAGCCTTACGGATAATCAATAACAATATCACCGAAAGTCTTAGGGTTGATTATCTGAAGGAGGAAAATACAATGCAACATTAACAAAGGACTTGCATAATAGGAATCTAAGCAGAAGAATGAGAAAACACGCAAGTAGTGTCTTATTTATACTTGTCATCAGAAAAGGTAGTATCTTACCTATATTATCAATAATGAGAACGGGAGCGGATTTGTTGTTGAGAACTCATGTTTTCACTTGCATTTAATTCACTCACATATGGTTTTTATTGATCTGGAAAAGGCATACTACAAAGTCCCGGGGAGGTTCTATGGATTTCCTTGGAGCCTAGAGGCAGCGATTAAGAACATGTGTGATGAAGCCAATACCCGAATAAGAACTGTGGGTGGAGACTCAGAAAACTTCCAATAGAGATGGAGTTGCATCAGGGATCAACTCTTAGCCCGTTTTTATTTACCTTAGTGATAGACGAATTGATACGACATCTTCAAGAGGATATATCATGGTGTATGTTATTTGCAAATGACATAGTATTGGTTGACGAGATACCTGACAAAGTTATTAACACTAGCTAGGCTGGAGGTTTGGAGAGAGACCCTAGAGTCTAAAGGTTTCAAGTTTAGCAGTATTAAAACAAAGTACTTGGAGTGCAAATTCAGTGAAGCAACACATGAGGTGGATATGAAAGTAAGTGATTAATGAAACACAAGTCATCCCCGAGAGAGTAAGTTTCAAGTATCTTGGGTCAATGATCCAAGGAAGTGGAAGATAGGCGATGTGATAAGAATGTGTCACCAAGACCTAAAGGCAAATTCTACAAAGTGGCACTACATAAAAAATGATCTTTAGCGGCAATTAATTAACGGCAATAGCTCAATTGCCGCTAAATATGTATTGTTAGTGCCATTAGCACTCTTTGTATATATCCCTAAAGCCTTTAGCAACACTGGATCTAATGGCACTTAACTAATGTCGGTAAAGACTTTAACACTCTTTATTAATATGTTTATTTATTACCACTAAAAGTTGTTTTTGTTGTAGTGTGGTTGTTAGACCAACTTTGTTGTATGGGCCAAAATGTTGTTCAATCAAGAACTCACACGTTTAGAAGATGAAAGTAGCAGAAATGAGGACACATGTTACACACAATGGATACTTTGAAAAGAAATCAGAATTGCATTTTTTTTATCTAAATAAACTTGGACACCCATATCGTTATGAATCTTCATTGGTGGAGAAGGACAACTCACCACATATTTCAGTTCTAAATGAAAGATTGTCGTGTCCACATCTAATTGGGAAGCAATAGTGGTAACTAAACCTTCATATTTGGTGTTCGCATCATATATCACTCCTTCAATATCGTAATCAACGTATCTACCTATTTCAGACCAAAATTTATTAGTAGTGCATCTCGTCAAATAGCATGGTCAGTTCAATGCATCCAAATTATATATTTTCTTTAAAGAATGCTTTTTGCTGACATGGTAGTTTTTAACTTAATTATTGTGTTTACACCATCATTATGTACCAAAATATAATCAATACGTACACCATCATCATGTAAAAAAAAACTTTGAATGTCACCAAAAAAAACCAAAAGTACACCAAACATGCAGTCCATCATTGTCGCTAATTAAAAACGATCAATTTCACCAAATCAATTACCAAAACAAATAAGCACTAAATATTATTTCTATTCTGAATCTCAAAACCCTACAAAACAAACCAAAGATTTAATAACAAAAAATAATCAAAACTCGGAATTGGTGAATAGCAAAACAACCTATTTTACACCATTAATTACATGACTCATCATAGACAAAATTCAATTTTACAAAAGTAATTTTTAACTTAAATATTCTGTTTACACCATCCTTATGCACCAGAATACAATCAATACGTACACCATCATCATGTACAAAAAAAAAACATAAAGTATACCAAACATGTAGTCCATCATTTTCGTTAATAAAAACGATCAATTTAACCAAATCAATTATCAAAACAAATAATCAGTAAATATTCTTTCTATCCGAATCTCAAAACCCTATATAGAGAAATTATAACTTATAAAGTAAATAATGTTATAGAGATAAATATTTAAAACTAAAATATATAGAGAAATGAACATAATATGTATACTGTTGCGGGTTCAACTCCACAAGGCATGCATGTTTCTGAATTCTGATAAATAAAATGTGTTGAGTACTGTGTGTTCAATTTCATAGATTGATAAATAACAAGTGTTCATTGCTTGTTCAACCAGAAACTCATTCAGCTGTGAAATAGCTCATTAAGGTTTAAGTAGCTGAGACTGATATTGTCCTAGAGCCCAAATTGGGAAGATGTTCCTATATGCAGAATACGATATCATGCAATTCTTGTTGAACACCCCGCTTATCTCCTGCATGCAAAATTCAACAAGGATTGTTAGAAATTGAACCTTGTGTTCGAAGGAAGAAAAGATTTTTAAGATTTGTGTAAGGCATGAATATTATTATTTACTTAGTTCACTCGACTACTATGTAGGCAAACTGAGTGAAGTGAAGAAGAATCATTTCATCCACTTGTCTTCGAGAGAAAATTAAAGCCAAGATTTGAGGCTTGTAAATATTGAATGGATTTCTTTAGACAAATTAAATACATGGTTTAGACCCATGGCTACTAGCTAGGTTTAGCCTAACCCGTACGTACTCTGATCTGGCTCCACCACTAGATTTTGAGTGTTCCTATGCTTCGAATATCCAACACAAAACAATGAAAAAGGTACGTACATTGTAACTTTCTGATAAACTTGTGAAACATCTCCAACTTTATTCGAGGAGGAACACTTGTATCACAATTAAAAGGGCTACAATGAAATACAAAATGGGCAACCTCCTCAATACTTCACCACTTTTGAAGTTGATTTAGAAACATGTATGTTTTTAAGCTACAAATCTTAGTGTGACTGCAGAATTACCTGCTGAGGAAAATCTCCATTTTCAAGCTGAGAGTTTATCAATACCTTTGCTGCACGGTGTAATGGAGTTCGATCCCTCTCTCCCTGCACAACAAAATATATTACTCCACACTTTTTAGTGGTTATCACAAAACAAATTAATGGAGAACCATCAATTGATTAACTTTGGTTCAGAAGAAATCAGATCACAATTTATTTAATGGCTTATTGATCCTCGAAACTCTTACAAGACAAGCTGGTTTAATCAACAGCTCCTCGGAATGAGCTATATTTGTGGTGGAAAATTATTTATACCTGTCCAGCTTCAATAAGAGCCAGCATAGCCCATGCAGTACAAACAGTGTGAGATTTGTTACCCTTAAGATTTGTATACACCTATAAGAGTAAAAAAAAAAAATGAAAATTACAACGCAGAACTGAGAGGCAAAAATAACTCCAGCAATTGCAAATAATTTAGAGTTATGTACAACAGTTGAGCTGAAATTAAGCCCCCATATAGTTATCAATTTGATTGTAACATTTTTCTATTCCTCTATCTAACACGATTACCAAATTAGTTGATTATATATGTAACTCAGTGGTTCCTTAATGATTTCTATGATATTTCTAGTTCTAAATCAAAGAGTTTTTATCCAGTCGGAGAAAGTGACATACAAGGTATTACAAAACAGAAGCAAATTTGAAGAATGTTATCTTTCTAGTATGTTTACTTAAGACTCACAAATTTATTTGTAGAGAGCAGTTGTATACATGTTTTGATGTTAAAATTTACATGACATATGCATTTTCCACCATCCAAAGAAAGAGTACAAGGTATGAATAACTTTTACCTTGTTTTGACAAGACAGATAACTCTCTCCCCATCCACCAGACACTACTTGTTTTGATAACAGAAAATCACAGGCCTTACGGATGTTATAAGAATTGTTGAAGTTCCTCCCAGCATCCAGCAGGCCCTTCACCCCAAACCATGTGCCATACGTAAAGCAAACTCCCCAACATCCATACCTAACCATAAACCTCAAGATTAAGTGAATACTAATGGTTCTACTAGCCAAAGAGGGCTTAAATAAGAACTAACCAGGAGCCATCTGCTTCTTGTATCTTTTCAATGAAGGCGGCACCTTTTTCAATACAACGCTCCACATCTTCTTTCCGATACCCAGGGTATAATTTCTTAAATGCTGCCAAAGCTTGAATTATAGCTGAGGTACACTCTACGTAACTGCAAATATTATTGGGGTTAATGTTAAGATTATCTAAACTTTTTAGAACACACCTCAAGTAGTTTAGTAGATGAAACAAGATACAGGTGTAGATGCCTTACGGATAATCAATAACAATATCACCGAAAGTCTCAGCAGGGTTGATTATCTGAAGGAGGAAACCACAATGCAACATTAACAAAGGACTTGCATATTAGGATTAATCTAAGCAAAATAATCAGAAAACATCCAAGTCGTGCCTTATATATATTCTTCATCAGAAATTACCTATATTAGCAAAACAACTAATATATTTAAATGAATCTAGGGATCTAAGTTCGCACTTCAGACTCCTAGAGTCGTCCTATGCTAAGATCTGCCATTATGTTGAGACATGATAGTGCAGTTTCCCACATCCCTGGATATCTGCATGAAGCATTAAAGTTCCCAGTACTTATACAACCAAGTAATCTGAAACTGTTGGACTTTGACATCAGATACCCTAAACTTTGAGGATTACCATCCTGTTGTCCTTGAGAAATGTGATAGCTGATAAAAGGAAGAGATTACAAGCAACTATTTGCTTTAGGCCATAGAACTAGTGGCCGGATGGCACAAATAATATTAACTTTGCTGAAACGTCAAATGCTATAAAAAAGGCAAATTAGTGCACAGAAATAAAAAGTCAGGTTGGTGCAAATGGATTACATGAATGAACAACTAAAACAAACTAAGTAGATTATAGATATCAGTGCGTTCCTTGATGTAAAAACAAAAAATCCTTGACATGGAACTAATGTTATTTGCCAAACTGAATACCTCCAACCATGGATATGACCTTGATAGTTCATATGTCCCAATGCCACCGTCAGGATTCTGCATATCACATCATAGAAAAGACGTCATTAATAATTCAAAGGAATGTGAGGTTTCAAGAGAATTAGGAAAACCAAATGCAATTGATGTAACTGTAACTGTAACTATCAAGAATCATTTTCATCTCATATTGGCAGAAATTTTATTGTCACAGTGAACCCCTAACTGATGCATATTGGCATAGTAGGATTGTGCAGAAGATGAGGCTTGTATGAACACTTATTTAGTTCTCAATGATGAGGACATCCCCATCACTGTATGCTTTCATACTATATTGTTGTTCCTCTGATTTTTTGTTGATGCATTTTTACGTTCTATTATTTCTTCTGCTTACAAGGAAGATAATCCCTACAATCATGAAAGTGGCCAATGTGACAGTGGAGCTTTACTTGCCGCTCTTGTTTGTTAAGCTGTCAGAGAAGAGAAACATTGTCATCTCATCTCCTCACGAACTTAGGCTCAATGTAGTAACAAAAATTATTTCTGAGACCCTTGTTTTGGTCTGGAAAAAATCCCAATTTGTCAAGCTAAGAACTGAAAGACCTAACCGAACATAACTGTTTTGAACTGAAATTACTACGGTTCGGTTTCAGTTACCAAAATCGACAAATAGAAAACCAAAAGGCTGAATGGGACTTCTAGGAAACCAAACCAAGCCGACTGATGCCAACCCCTAATCAAAAGGTTGATCTAATGAGAAAAAAAAGCATATTTTCCAATTACAAGAAAAAATGTTTTTACCTGTAATGACAGCATAACATTTACAGCATCATACAAACGGTTTGCCTTCAATGGTTCACCAACGATTTCCACAGGTAGTTTAGAGAGTAGAAGACATGCCTGATAGACATGGCACGGAGAGATTAGATTACTACAAACGAAAATGTCTCAACGAGTCATGAAGGTTTAACAAAAAGGCCTACTTTTAATCCCTCCGCAGTACAATCTGAAATAGGCCAACCATGATCTGCAGTAGAGAAAGGCCAAGCCCCTTTTGAAATATGACGATACCAGAAATCAAGATTGCCTGGGCAATCATCTAACACCTTTATGCAAAAGAAAGAATCTAGCAATTAACAACACCGGAGATAAAAATGAAGATAAATAAGGAAAAAGTGCCACATATATGCTAAAGAACAAAGGCCTTACCTGTGAGTCTTTCATGAACTTATGTGCTTTTCGCAAAGTTGAACCATATTCTTCAACAAGGTTTGTTGAAATGATTGCTTGAATAGCAAAAGAAGTATCCCATGATTGACTTCCATTATATCCCTGAAATTTGGCATTCACATCATCTTTAGACTACTAGAAATAAGGCAAAAAATGTCAAAACAATTAATATCAGAGCAACTATGGTGGGAATTGAAGAAATTCTGCCAATGCAGATATCTATAAAGTTGAACAGTCCTACTTTTGGAGAACAACCAAATTAGAAGCTAAAGACATGAATATTATGACGTGATGTGATTAGAATCTAGACCTGCATTTTCATTCCATCTTCAGAAATCCATAGATAATCATATAATCGTGGAAGATGCAACTTAAAAGCTTCCGAACTAGAATCTTCAACCCAGCAACAAAGCATATTTAAGACCTGCACATGAGGGGTCAGTTTACGAAAAAGGGAAGGGAAGAATATATGATGTAGCACCAGAATGGAGAAGGGAGAACAATATAAGAATAGAGAGAGCAATAGGAGAACGAGAAAGAAAATAATAACGAGAGAGAAATCAATTTTGTCCGTTCATATTAATAGTTGTAGTATTGCCCCTATAGTTTCTTGTCCTTCAATTTCTGTTACTATATGTTGTTCTTTGCACCTCGATTATCGTGTTGTTTTGTTGTAGTTTCTGGCCTGTTATTATCTGTTGTTTCTGTTACTGTTTTTGTTATTATCTATTTTTTCTTGTACTTTCTTTGCTTCCTGTTTGGAACTGTTTTAGACTATTTTCTCTTAACCCGATAGTCTATTGGAAACAATATCTCTACCTCTAAGGTAGCGGTAAGGTATGTGTACACTCTACCATCTCCAAACCCCACTTTGTAGGACTACAGTAGGTATGTTGTTATAGAGAAATCAATTCATAGTGTTATACATCAAGCCAAAACAAAAAGCAACTTCAGAGTCCTATTAATAGGAAAATTAGTTCTGAACAAGTTAAAACTCTTAAAATTACTATAACTCTATCTCTATCTAAGAAGAAAATAAGACTAGACAGGAACTTACTTATAAAACAACAATAACTATGCCTTAGTCCCAAACAAGTTGTGGTCGGTTTATGAATCTTCACTGACCATGTTACTCCATTCAAATTGATCTTAGGCGAATATTATACAATTACATGCCATCTCATTGTGGGATTTGGTGAGGGTGGAGTGTACGCAACCTTAACCCTACCTTATGAGGGTAGAAATATTATTTCCGATAGACACGGCTCAAGTTAATCACAACAAAACAAGAAAGAAAGAGAATACATGAAAGAATACCAGTTACACCAACAAATAATACGATAATCGAAGCAAAAGTAACACCAGGTAATAATAAGAAGTATAACAAAGTAGGAGAGAATTTTACTAATTACACTAATAAGGAAATCTAGACAGTGCAACTACCTACTAACCTTCTACACTAATCCTCAACCTCCATATCTTCTTATCAAGGATCATGTCCTTGATAAAATAAAATTGGAAGTTCAAGAAATTCCTTATATTTTCTAATGTGCATAAATCTGAAACAACTCTTTGAAAGCACAATATGTGAATTAAATGTTCTAACATGACAAAAACATATTTTTAACAACTAGTTATTTCCTATATAGGTCCTTTTCCTCGATTGTGTCCTAACTTCACTAAATCTGTATGGATCAAGACAACTTACTTCCAAATAATTTTACGTCTACCTCCACTACTTTTAACACCTCTACTCACCATGGTATCACAACGGATAGATGCATCTAGCGGTCGACACAAGACATGAAGACATAACCATAAGTGACCTCCACTCATGTTTATCCTCCATGTGTGCTACTTGAACCTTCTCATGAATGTGGTCATTAATAATCTTGTATGATATTGTGTGACCACATTTCTTCTTAGTATCTATCTGCATTTGCGATACTCATCTTGCGGATGTGTAGGACTTTGGCAGCCCAACACTTGCTCCCAAATAATATTGTTGGTCTTATTACTGTCCTATTAGAACTTGTGTTTCACTTTGGTAGGCATCATTCTCACATAACACCCCCAGTAAAACTTATCCATTTCAATTCAAGTTTGATTCAATCACTACTACAAATACACATTTTTCTGAGGGAAAATACCATCAATTGCTGATTAAAAAAAACCGATGAATAGAGTTCTGTTAGAAATTATCACTTCAGTGAGGAAAACTAACAGACACTGTTGGGATTTTCTGATGGCCTCCAGAAGTTAATTAAATTAAAAAGAATTGAATTTTTCGAAAAACATGGGGAAAAATTAAACAAGTATCAAGGGAGTCCCTCGGTAAAAAAACCGACGGAGTCCCTTGAGGAATGGAACACAGGTCTGTACCGTGGCATGGTATCGTTCTACCACCAGACCATTAGTGCTCATCGATATTCGACTTCTGTTTTTTTTTTATTTATACTCTTCAACCACATTTATGCACCATGGGATCTCATCTTGTGTGGTGCTGTGATGCGTTGGTTAGCTCATCCACCACAAGGGATAAACAAGTACAGGCTAAATGCCGACTCCTACTGTAAACCACATTATTGAAGAAAACTCCTTTGTTAGTCCTATATAGTTCTCATGATAGTGATGGCTCCTTCATACATGTCCTTTATGACATTTGTATGTTTAGTATGACTTCTTTTTTCCTCCAACACCAACAAAGGACCTTTCAAGGTACTCCATCATGTGCTTTCTCTAATTAGAAAAAAACATTGTTTCTAAGCCTTATCTTAAAAAAAAATTAAAGATCGTATAAACTTTGTTCCAACTAAAAGATAAAGATAAGGGTAACTTAACTAAAGATCATAATATTGCAATGTCTTTTTGAACTACATTATTTTCCCTCAGTTGGAAGGAAACTATGATAAGTGCAAATGCTGGCCAAACTCCAAAAGTTCTAGATTTATGGAATATAATGCATACTCTGTTCATGTAGCATCAAGTGATAATCGTTATATTGAATAAACTTTTGCTTCAATCACCAATTAGAGCAGATAAAAAGAAGTTATTTTTTAGTACCTTGTTCACGGGCCCTAAGCATATATAGCGAGTATTTTCATCTTCATAATGTATGTGGTCCATTACAGTGCTAAGAGCTTTTTCCCTCAACTTTTTCCCAGGCCAATGCATAAACAAAGGTTCGATGAGCTTGTCAAGAGATGTCCACAGGATGTCCTGTACTAGAGGGTGAGGGTAGTAGAGGTCTTCCTGTGAAACATTACATAACATGATTAAAACTATAAGGAAAAGAAGAGTAAAGAAGTCGAAATCCACATCTGCTGCTTATTATTATACAGGATTTCTTTTGATGTGGACCAAATTAACCTCATGAACTTTGGGTAATAGTAGCTCACTTCCCTGTTATATGATGAAATTGGACCAATTGGAAGAGGTATGTATCCACTCAAAATATATTCCGTGAGCCAAAGTTGAAACAGCTAAAAGGAGTAACCTGATCATACATCTTTAAGGTTCGACGCTGAAAAGTAGTCTACTAGAAACAAAACAAAATTACCGAATTGGACCATGGATGAAGTCAATCAATCACCATAAAAGTCCTAAGGAAATATTGAGTGAAACAAGAAGTTAACACTAAAAGAGGTAACTTGATTAAGCGTAGATGCAGAACAGTCTATGTATAAAAAAAGATAAAAGAAAAGAAAAAATTTCAACAGCATGAGCTAACTTAAACAATTTGTGTCATCCTAAAGTGGAGTGAAGATAAATATACTCAAGATCACTTGTAAGTTATTTAAGCTGTGATAGGATAAATATTATTTTTCCTCCTACAGAAGTTAGTTCAGTAACAGAAAAATGCATGATTAAATAATGGCATGTATTGACATTTTGCCATAAAGCTTAAACCTTATTCTAATCAAAGTCAGATCACTTCCAAAAGGATAATTATAATACAAGTTTGGCCACTAAACAATCTTAGTATTTAGGGATGTTCGTCCACACGGATGGAATGCCATATGATTATAGTGGGGGGTAATGGAAGATTGTTAATGAAGGAGTAAGATAGATAAATGAGAATAATTCTGATATAGCAGGATATTTGTAAATCTTGTCAAGATTGTCCCAAGACTAGAAACACAAAATATGTATCTTTGAATTGTAATCATACTAACCTTTGCACATTCATTGCGTGCATTATTCCAGTTTATTTCATGATAAGGGACTGTGAAGAGCTCCTTTCTCAAAGATGAAACTGTTGGTGTGATTGGTCCAACAAACCTTTTACCATATAAGTAGGACATTGGCAGATAAACCATCCGACAATGGCACCACATCCTTCCTACAAGAGTGAACAAAATAAGTGTTCTCTTTTCTTACAGAAGACAAGATGCAGATGTTTCTGAAAATGAATCAGTTAATTGCTGTACAACTAGCAACATCGTTTTACAGCTTAGCATTTTCGGGAAACTAGAGAACAGACATCCAACAAATAGCCTATCGGAAAATAAGCTTCTTACTGAACTTCAATTACATTTGGTAACAAAGAGGTTATTTTCTTGACAGTAAGGCTTGCCAACCTAATCACTTGATATAGATTTGCTACTTTATTTTCATGAAGAATGTAGGAAGTAAATCAAGCCTTCTATTTCATCTGTCTCCAGACAAAAAAGATATGCTCTGGATTTGAGATTTATAAATTGACAAGTAATGAATAGATAAAACTGCAGACTAACCTGGATGAAATGGAAGGATATAAGGAAGAAGCCACATCTCTGGAGGAAGTGGATTGTTCCCAGACCAATCAAATACTCCAAGCACCTAATGAATGATCAGTAGAGAAAGAAAATTAAAAATAATCAAATGCATGTGACCACAAATGTATAAATAAGCAAGTAAAAGTTAAAGTTACTGAACTGAGAGCCACATTTTCCCCCACGAGGTTATTGCAGTGGCTGTACCATGGTCCAAAATCCATTTGCAGCCCTTCTCCATTGCCCCTTCTCCATCATTAGCCTTTTCACCAAGCAACCTCAGAGTAACATAGCTCAGAACTGAACCAAACATGGTACTATGGCTTTCAATATGCAAACCCCACCCACCATCACAGTTCTGTAATTCAATAATAAATGTTTAGAATAAACAGTAAAGAAAGTCTCGACTAGAGAAGTATTTTTCAATTAATATAAAAGGGTAAGATGAAATGTAATTGTACATGCCTGATGATTGTAGAGATAACGACATATCTCTCGCTTATGCTCTTCGGATAACACTGCATTCAGTGCCCCAGTAACAGATAAAGCAATAACCTATACCAACAATATAAGAATAAAGAAAGTGAAGTGCTTATATCTGGCTGGTATATATGTATAATGAGATTGACCAACCACATATCTAATAAAGACAACGAACCAACGCAAGAAAAGAAATTACCAAACCAGGCAATAGAAACATTGGTCCTCCACAATCTGATGCCCAATGACCATCATGAGCTTGTAGAGTAGAATAAAAACTTATGGCTCTTCTCAACGTGGTGGCTACATTATCTTCTGTTATATCTTCAATGTCTTTAACTTGAACTTTGGGCAGAATTGTACCAACACGGTTCTCCTTTGAAAACTGAAATTCAGAAAATAAAACAGACAAAGAACGTAAGTGATAACAACTATTCAGAATGGAGATATTTGACTCATGCTGCAAAATCAAGGGTGTATTTAAGTTCAGTTAATCATGTAAAATAGTATTTTTAAGAGCTGTCAATAATTCGGAGATTCACACTACCGAGGTTAGGGTGTTTTCACTACTTCCCTCTTTCCAAAAATATATTTTGAGCAAAAATTAATGAAAATATTTTCCTTCGTACCAAACACACCTAAAAAGAGAAAAAAAAATAGTAATTAAAGCACGTGTTTGTCTACGTAATAAGAAACAATGGATAATATTGGTAATATAGATACTCATATTATTCATTAGATTTACCCATTTTTATCTTATATTAAATGAGTCAAATATTTTATTCATTTTCACTCATTTTCAATGGACTCGACCCGCTCATTTGTCATCCCTAACTACAATAATTAAGCCTTGGAGCTGAGTCAGTTGACACAAGTATATAGCAACTTACAACTTACAAATCAGCAGCATCCTTCCCCAGTATTTCCGCAGACACAAACAATAGCAATTATAACAACAGACTTAGATTGTTGAATGCGGGAATCTCATTACTCATTAGCTTATAGCTTATTGGTTGGTTAGCTAAAATCTAACCTAGTTGGTGATGATTCGATTCTCACCTCATAATCTCCACCTCAATTTAAAAAATTTTAAAAAAGATTGTTGAATTTTCATCTTAAAAATTAGACTATTCATTCCCATAATTTCGTGAAAATTTTATACTAATTAAATAAAAGTAGAATTAAAAAATGTTTTTTAAAAACTTTTTTTACAAATACTTTTGCTGAAGCAGGCACATTAATGAAAACATCTCTTGAATTGTTTGAGACAACTCTCACTTGAATTGTAAACTAATTAAATTAAAGTAGAACAGAAAAGTATTTTTTAAGTTCTCTTTTTTTGATAATATTTTTGTTGAAGCAAGTACGTCAATGTAAACATGTCGGCTTCAGCAAACTCTTTTTTGAATTGTATACTAATTAAATCAAAGTATAATTAAAAAATATTTTTTAAAACATTTTTTTAAATACTCTTACTGAAAGAGGCACGTAGACAGAAATATATCTGCTTCAGCCAACTTTCTCTGTATATAATAAAAAAATGCAGTTATAGGTGGTCTCAAATGTTTTAGCTGAAAAGAAGCATCGACAAAAAATTATCAAATACTTTCATCCGTCCACTGTTAATTGTCATGATTTTTTTTAAAGTCAAACTATAAGAATTTTGACTAACATTTTACGATGTATTATTTTATTATATTGATATGCAAAAAATTGTAATTTATAGTATTTTTCTATAGTTTTGAATATCTAAATTTGTTATTTATAATATCGAATTAATGTAATCTAATTTAACTTAGAAAATTAGTCAAATTGACTTTCGAAAATCATAACATGACAATGAAAAGTGGACGGAGGGAGTAATTATTTTCTTAATATTTCGAAAGGTTAAAATGGGTTTAAATTTTATACACCATCTTAATTTAACTTTAAAATGAGTTCGAATATATGCTATCTAATTAAAATACTATGATTGACCCATTTTTTGGACAATATTAAATTTGACGACAAAGACAAAGATATCGACGAGTTAGAAAGGATACCCAAATAAATAAAAGCACGACATATTTTTTGAAAAAAATCCAATTAATTGTGTGTTCTTGTTATTTATTCTATTCAATTTCTTTAGTCATCTTTATCAAATATACACTATTTTATTTTATTTTTGGTAAGAAAATATACACTATTATAAAACTATGAAATCCTAATATGAATGTTGATTTGACTTTTTATCATTTAAAAATAATTTTATATGAGATAATATAATTTAATTATTTTAAAATTTTGATTTTGCTAATGTTGGTTGTCTTGATGATTAAGAATTTAAAATCGATTAAGATTTAATTTTATATAAATTATTTTTTTGTTTAGACATGATAAAACAATCAAATCAACGATAAAGAACAAAAAACCAACAAATCGTTTATAAAAGAAGTTCAGGTGAGACAGTAAACATATTTTGAAATATAACTACTTATTAATATCATTTAAATAGATATAAAATTTATTTTAACATCAATTACGATATATATAATATATTTATATATATTTTTATCGATTGACATGTGATACGTGTGTATGCTAAACTAGTAAATAGTAATAAGAAGAACATGAACGACAAAGCATGTCGTAGGAATTTGCGTGATCACTTCACCTGATAACGCATAAGAAGATCAGAGCTGTGTTTAGTCTCAAATCGATTTTTGTAAAACTCTGCGCGAAACTTCTCAATCTCTTCCAGGTCTTTCGGAGACCCGAGGTTCGGATCAAACTCCCATACATGTCGCCCTATGTGATTGTTTAACGTTCGGAGCCATGGACTGCCTCCTTCAGCAACCTTCAACTTCCACATTCTTCTAAAGAAAAAATTTACTCTAACAAGAGAAAGAGATGAACTTCGCGGAAGAAGGAAATATGGTAGAGAGTAGTAAGCTTAAGTGTAATTGATGTTAAAATAAATTTACTCCATTTGACTATATAAAATTATAAGTCTTATCTTAATTCTAATCATGAACATTTCATTTACTCCATTTAGTCATAAAACTATAATTTCAAATTTCCTTTGTCCACAAAATAAACTAGAGTTAGAGCCTGTTTGGCATTGTCGTTGGAATGTCAAAAAAGTGTCTTTTTGGGGGAAGAATTTTTTAAAAAAAGAAATTAAGTATTTGGCAAATCTTTAAATTAAAATTGTTTTTAATAAATGGAAGCAAAAACATAATTATTATTTTTTTGGAAGACTAAAATATCACTTCCATATATACATATTTACCAGTATATCGCTTATCAATTAATTAGCATATCTCATAAGTTTGATTAAGTTTTCATTCAAAAAGTTTATTTTTTATTTTATATTTTATATAATAAATTTTTATTGTATTTTATGTTTATATATTATATTCTATTTATTATTTTACTTTTTATTTTACAGAACTAGAAATAAAAGTAACAACAATATTTTTATAGTATTAAATAAATGAAGGACTTTATTTATTTTGTGGTGAATTTTTCATATATAGTGGTTTAATTTTCAGAATGATTTTTAAATTTATTTTGCTTGATATTTTTAATTATATTTAAGGCATCAGGTTAATATTATATTAATATTTTATTTAATTATTTGTTTATATATGTATGTATAATATTGATTGAAAAATTGAATATGCACATTTTAATTTAATTAAAATTTAAATTTTTCTAATAGATATTAAAAATAGTTTCTTGTTTCCAACAAATTTTAAGGTGACAGAAAATAAATTGTAATCACAAAAAAATATGAAGAAACATAATTTTATTGATAAACACAGTTCGAGTACAATTTTGTTCCTCCTTTGATTCTTCTCTCATAAGATATTTAATTTATCCATTGATTCTTCTCTTATAAGATATTTATCCATGATTCGAGGATCGTTTGTGCCGTATTTCTCAAATTATGATGATTTGAATTTGATCTCCTTATGAATATTTCATGAATTTGCAGAATATTCAAGAGGCTTTTTCAAGGGAATATAGTACCATTTATATAGGCATGAACTAGGGTTTAGGGTTGAGTAACCTCCAAATATTCTAGTTGGAATTGAACACACATTGTAGAGTCCCAACTCAAATTAAACATGTCTTGTAAAGTTCCACAAAATTCCATGTCTACAAAGGCTCCCTGCTTCAAGGCTTGTCGGAGTGTAGACTTGTTGAAACTCAAAGACGAGGCTTGAAGTACTCATTCTTCCGTCTTTGCAGTTTTGTGACATCAGATTTGCAGATTTGATATGTGAGAGAAGAGATGAAGGGTAGATTTGGCCACACAGGGCGTGCCAAGTTGTTTGCAACAAATTTCAAGGTGACAGAAAATAAATTGCAATCACAAAAAAATATGAAGAAACATAATTTTATTGATAAACATAGTGCTGGTATAATTTTGTTCCTCCTTTTATTCTTCTCCCATAAGATATTTATCTATGGGATAAGGGTCTGAAAAATACCCCAATTTTGGTCGAATTTGTTGTTGCGATACTAAACTTTCATGAGGACCTATTACCTCCCTAGACTATTTAATACCGTATTTTAAACATATATATTTGTCCACGTGGACATAAAAAATAATGCAAAATTATAAATAGTAATGTGTCCATGTGGGCACATATATATACCTTTAAAATACACTATTAAATAGTTCAGGGGGTAAAAAAATACACTATTAAATAGTTCAGGGGAGTAATAGGTCCTCATGAAAGTTTAGTATCGCAACAGCAAATTCGACCAAAGTTGGGGTATTTTTCAGACCATTATCCCTTTATCTATTGATTCTTCTCTCATAAGATATTTATCCATGATTCGAGGATCTTTTGTGGCATATTTCTCGAACTGTGATTTGAATTTGATCTCCTTATGAATATTATATGAATTTGTTAAATATTCGATATGACTTTTCAAGGGAATATATTGCACTTTATATAAGCATGAATTAGGGTTTAGGGTTGAGTAGCCTCCAAGAATCCTAGTTTGAATTGAACACACCTTGTAGAGTCTCAACTCGAATTAAACACGTTTTGTAGAGTTCCACAAAATTTCAATGTCTACATTTCTCTCTATAAAATAATCTTAATATTAAAAGGAAAAATTACATAAATCTCACCTTTTAGTTTACTTATTACCATTATCCCATATAAGTTTTACAAATCTCCAAAATCCCTCATTTTCGCGCATCAGATTAGTGTATCATGTATAAAATGTAATGTATCTTACTTAACGATTAATGTATCTCGCGCATCAGATTAATGTATCAACACTTATATTATTGTATCCGTTTGAGGGATTTCTGTAATTATAAACTTTTAAGGGATAGATTGTAATTTTGCCTTAAAAGTATGTGATTTCTATAATTTGCCCATATTAAAAGTACATTGATACTTACCTTTTTTCGTAATTTAACTCTCCAAAACACTTTTTAAAAAAGATTAGTCAAACACAATTTGTTTATCAAAAGTACTTTTCAAATGAATTAACCAAACACAAACAATTATTTTTCAGAAACACTTTTTTAAAAAGCTAATTTTTAAAAATACTTTTAAAAATCAGCAATTTTTATTAGCAATGTCAAAGAGACTGAAAAACTGTAAACTACAAATTGGCACGTCATTTTCAAATACTAATTTAGTATACATGCCTTTGCATATGAATTTTGCATTTGCCAAAAATAAATTTATAGAATATAAGAGAAGAATGAATGAATCAATATAAAAGGAGATGGAGATCAACTTCTTTTTTCATTATTATTTTCCACACTAAGCAAAATCATTTTATGTCACTCTAGTTGAGAAAATCGTCTATCAAATTAACTTTTCAATAGTTTATGACTCAACTAATTAATCTTTTGTTCCTCAAGATACAATGCCAACCGGTACACGCATTTTTCAAGTACTAGAATTGTAAAAAAAAAGAAGTAGATTCAACATCTAATTACTGAACAAACTTGATTGACGAACGTAGTTTATGTGCCTCGTCTTTTTTGTCGTCGATAAATTCTCCCTCAGGGCTCTACTATTCATAAGAATTATCGATTGTTGAGAGATCAAGGACCGCCATGATCCTTAGAATCTTGACCTTGACCTCAAATAGGTCTTTTGCCTCTATTTCAGCCAGGTACATGATCTCGATAGGGGGAGTATAGGAGTATTTGTCTAGGAGCCTCTGCTGGAT
>JAJOOS010018458.1:0-24704 GCA_029582725.1 Solanum chiquidenum | reverse complement strand
CTAATTAAAATTTCATATGAATTGAAAGTGTTGGTATCAATTATATACATATAGGTGTATATGTATACATTTTGGGCAGCACACAATAATTTGGGGCAGCACCTTTTAGTGACAGTTGTATATGTGACTAAGCATCACTCTTAAGACTATATTATCACACCTCCTCTTGTGATTTTCGTTTGGAACTGAAGTCCAAGAACCTAAGAACATTTTCTAACCAGTTGTTCATCAAAATCACAAGAGAAAACCTTGGTCCTTCTAGCTGGAAGTCGAGACATCCTACCTTATGGTGAGTAATCAAAACTTGTTTTTTTTAGCTGAATAGTGTTTAGTACTTTTAGAATTTCTCGTTCTGTATAACTCTTTTTTCGGTAAATAAATATGATTTGGAATTCTGATTCCTATACCTACAACTCTTCTGTTTATGGTAAAATCGAATTTACCTTTTATGACAACGAAATAAGGGACGCAACATATGACATGTTCTGTCCAGATTCTGGAATTTGAAATCCTGTATGTTCAACTGGTAGTGTTTTGATTATATTTTTTTGTACAAAGCATATTTTGCGGTGATTCTTGATTATTTGCAAGTTTAAGAGATGTACCTACATATTTTATAAAGGATATAAATTCCATTTTGGTCGCTTTTTGTTTCAAATCTAAGTTGCGACATCAAGTGCTTTTATTGGGCAGAATTTATGTTTTTGGAGTATAGTCGTATTTGTACAGGCTAGGCTTACTTGTGATGATAACCCTGTGTTACGCCATCATTATTGAGCTACTAGAAAGTAAATAATTTATTGAATTCATTTTTTAAGGTTGTATATCCTCGTGTACGAGTTGAACACTTTGATACGATGGTTGCTCTACGATTTGAACTCGTGAAGTTGTGTTGGACTATTTTTGTGCTAAAGAACTGAGATTTGTGTACAAACTTATACTTGTACTCTTTTTACCTGCTGGTATATCTGAATGTTTACTTTGGTACCCTGGTTACCTCTTGTCACTTTGCATTGTCGTATTGGTATTCTTTAATATATTAAAGACGCTTGTGTAACTCGCCCACTTGTACGGATTGTTTGATCACTTAGCACTCTTGTTGGGACCTTGTCCTTCTTGTGGCTGTGACTATTTCACTCTTGGCATGCCTCTTGATTCGGATCATTTACCATCTTGACTCTAGATTTTTAGTCCGTCTTAAGAATGGAAGTTGTCCATTTTAGTTCGAACTAGAAAGCCATTTTTAATATGGTTCTTGGTTCTCTTGATTATTGGGGTTTGACCCTTCTTGATACTAGCTTGTGCTTGGTGTGACGACGTGATGTATATATTGGGCGAGCCTTGTTGTCGAATCTCTTGGAAAATTGTGCTATGAGCGTTCTTGACATTTGGATCTTTAAATATAAAACTTGATACTAGTTATATATTGTTTACTTGATTTATTTATTGTGTTCAATTATGCTGCCCTTGACTTAAGAAATGATAACTTGATGAAATTGAGGGCTCCAAACCTATAGTTTTTACACCACTAAGCTATATGCTTAGCGATAGTTGTTTCTATCGTAGGGGCTGTTCGAGATGATGCTTGAAGCTGGTCATTGGAGATGGATGTTTTGAGAGCCTTAAGGAAGATCACATTTGCATATAGACATCTATATTTTGTATAAACCTTGGGACTTGTACATATTCTATGTGTTGTATATTTACATGGGATTTTGAGGGCTGATTTGATCATGTCACCATGAGTTGTAATATAAATATGACTATATGTTTTATTCTTTTTGGGGTGTGTAGACCCAAGTCTTGTAATATGCTAAATATACTATTACTTTCGAATGTTTGTGTGAAGCATGAGTGTGGCTGATTTTGGTACTCGGAAGCTTGTAATGTTCTTGTTATTTTATCCTTGAGTGTGAGAATAATATATATACATGAAAAGCTCGTCGGTTATTTGCTTAAATTACTTTTCGGAGGTAATTATGCATCTAATCCCTCTACTAGACTATAATCATTATGCCCTCGTTAATCGCTTTTTAGTGTCGCAAGTATAAGTTAAGTCTCTTTAAAAAGGGTCGCTACAAGGATGCTGGCCATGGCAGTTTCTGGCAAGTCCTCACGAGCCCCATAACGAGTCGTGGTCCCCTCACGGCTCATCAAGGGCTCCGCAGAGGATCCTATGGCCCAGTTTTGGGCTGGTGATTTGCCTTCTTTGATCCTTTTCTAGCTTTCTCGATTCCGAGGTGTTACATCAAAAATCAGACACAATCAAATTTCACATTGAGTACAAAACTATAAAAGTTTTTTTTTAGTCTCCAAACAGAATAAAATATATTCTTAGATTATCACATAGATATGCTTTTCTTTTCAAATAACCTTCCAACTAAAACATTTTGACACAATATCTTATTAGACTAAATTATGTATATCTCATTCTGCAAACTAAAGAATTTTAAAGGCAACACTATTTGCCACGGAAAATTCATTCAAAAAACATGTAGTTTGCAGATCTTTTTCCAAGTACAAATGTGATAAATATCAAAAGAGTTAACTTTTAGAAATTATTTTCTTCCTTAGATAAATAATAAGAAGGTTACATGGTGTAATCGGGCACTAAATTCTGGAGAAGTAGTGCATTAATCTTCTACCTCCATGATTTGTTTCCCACAATAAGTAGAACACAAGAAATACCAACAGTATAATAATATTCCTAAGATACTTAGAAAAAAAACTATGGAGAACTTGGTAAGAAACAACAAAATTTAAGAAGTATTTTCAAAACTAGGAAATTCAAAACCAATAGAGGAAATAAAAACAAAAACAAATTAGAAACAATATACAAAATATTTTTCTCAAAGAAGAAAATTGAGCCCACTGAATGCACAGTGTCCCCTTAAGGAAATTATTCCCCTCAAGCACCTGAGGTTAATGGAATATATCCTCTCAGAACAAAATTATCTTACTCACTGGTGTATCGGTACCTATAACCACAGTGTAAGCGAACCACTTTACGATAGTCAAGTACACTTAGAATACTAGATTTATCAGTAGAAGAAGAAGTCCAGAAAATTGTTTCTCTTAAAATGAGAGGAAATCCCTCTATTTATAGACAACAAAGGGAAGTGTGAAAAAAGTGTGTATTGTGCCTTATGGGAAAGGTCATGACCCTTTGGAAAAGTCACAATCTTTTAGAAAGGTCACAACTTTTCATAAAAGTCACAACTCTTCTTAGAAGTCACAACTCCTCATAAAAGTCACAACTTTTCATTGAAGTTACAACTCTTCATAAAAGTCACAACTCTTTATTTTTCATTCACACCTTTTTAAAACCTAACAATACATTCCCATTGCAGCTAATTTGTGAGCACTAAAATGATACTTCTATATATTTCTGTGTTGGTCTTAGTGGTGTCAAATGGGCGGGTTGGGTTGAAATTGAAGATATTAAAATGGGTTGAAATAGAAATTAAGTTGGGTCTTGACCCGCCCAAGTTTACTTTGGGCTCAAATGGGTTGGGTCTTGATCCACCCAATTTGACCCGCTTAATCTCAATAATTTTAACATAGTGATATTTAACTTTTATAATCACAATTTGAATTTCAACTCAATTTTTTTAAAAAAATAAGAAGTTATAAATGGATAGATAAATCCTGAAAGATATTAAATATATAATAATTCATACCTTCAATATAAAAACATATCTTAATAAAGAGTTGTAAAATAGGTTGGAATTGGAGATTGAATTGGGCTCAATTGAGGATTCTCTTAAAATGGGTTAGGCTTGAATGGGTTGAGATTGAACCCAATTCAAATTATCTTGAGCCCAACCCTTAAATTTTGGGCGGGTTGGTCAGGTCACTAGATGTAGCACCTTGAGTTCCAAAAAGAACTAAATTGGAAATAGCAAAATCTGAAATTTTGCAGATTTTGCAAGTTATGCTTAAGTTATGAGTTTTGGGTCAACTTCAAACGATCATACCTCTTAGTATAGGATGAGTTAGGTAGGCTACAATATAGCTAATGAAAGGTCTTTGAATTGTATTTCCAACGACACCGATTTTGCTAAATTTTGAGTTTAGATGAGTGAGATATGCCCTTTTGAAGTTGAGTTGTCCAGTTAAGGAAAGTTACCCAAAATTAGTAAGGGGTATTTTCGTCTTTTCCTTGCCTAATCAGATTTAATTCAATTTTAGTAAGGTTTTAAGAGTCTAATCCTATTAGGTTCAGTTTTATAATCCTAATATACGCATAGGGTTTTCGTTGAGAGTTCAAGAAGAAGAAAAAAAAGAAAAAAGAGGAGAAAAGAGGAGAGGATCAAAGCGTTCGTCGAGAGTCTTGCGTTTTGTTGCGGATTTTCGCCATGGGTTTAATCCCTAAGAGGTATGTAAGCTTCCATAGTGTTGAGTGTATTCATCCACAGACCAATCATGTTGTTTTCAGCGAAATTTCATTCTTGAAGTTGAAAGATTAGAGTTCTTGATGAGTTCTTCATAAGTGTTCTTGAAGTTTCCTTATCTATTAAGTTTTGATGTAAGATTCTACTTGGGTCAATTTTAAATGACTATATCTTCTAGAATATAAAGAGTTACGTGCGCCATAACCTATCCAATTAAAGGTATTTGAATCTACTTTCCAACCACATCCATTTTGCGTCAATCCAATTTCTAAGTAAAAAGTTATGACTATTTTAGTAACCTATACAGTGCTGTTACGAATTAGCCGACGGGAAAACATTAAAAATGGCTGTTTTTGTTTTTTTTACCTCCAAGAAAACCCTAAACGCATTTCTTGACTAATAAAAGGCTCAAAACAATCAGATTTTCATCTTCACTAATGAAAATCATAATTCTTGGCCATAGAGATTTCAAGAAACTAATTTCAAGAATCTCAAAAAAGGGTTTCTTGATCGTTTATCTTCAAGCTAGGGTTTCAAGACTTCTAATCAAGTTATTCTTCAAGATTCTTCAAGAACCTTGTTCTTCCAAGTATGTAAGACTATCATAGTGTTGGACTAGTTCGTCCTCACGCCCTACATATACTTTCAAATCAGAAAAAGAGAAATCTAGGATTCTACCCCTAGATTTGAGTATTCTTGAGATTAGTTGATTTGAGTTCTTGAGTTCACGTTTCTTTTAAAAATTATACTCCTAATTATTGAGTTTCTATATTTTTATTGATATCCTTGAGTTGTTTTGTTCATGTCTATAATTTAGCATGAACCCTATTTTGAGTTATAAATCTTGAGAAGTTTTTCAAAGCCAACACCTTGAGTTTTAAATAGAGTTTTGAGGAAGTAAGTATGAGAATGAGAAGCTTCGTATAAACGAGTTCCATATTGGTATGTAAACCCTCGAGTCAAGTAGTTCATGCCCATAATTCCGCATGAACTTCATAATGTGAGCATCTTTGAGAGGAGTAGTATCTCCAAGTTCTAAGTCTTGAGTATTGAATTCCTAATCCCTTTTGAAATTTTATTCCTAATCATGGGACTATTACATATTACCCATGGATTCCATGAGTTGAGTTGTTCATTCCTATAATTCGCATGAACCCTATTAGTTGAACATTCTCTAGATGGGTAATATCATAAAGTCCATGAGTTGAGTTGTTCATGCCCATAATTCCGCATGAACCCTCTAAGTTGAGCATTCTTGAAATAAGTTGTATCATTGAAGTTCTTGAGTTCTGAGTTGTTGAGTTCCGAGTATTGAGTTGTATGGTTATTGAAAACCTTGAATTGAGTCATTCACGTCCATAATTCAGCATGAACCTTATTTTAAGAAGTCTTTTTACAAACGTTTAAACTTTGTTTTAAGACTTAAGCTTTGAGTTGAGTAAAGAGTAAGATTAAAGTTTATTTTCTTTAAAATGATATATGGGAACTAAGTATTCTCAAGAGTAAATGTTTTCACATTCAAGATGAGAGGAAACTGAGATTTCCAAAAGAGTTTTTGAGCAGTTTGAGTACCATCTCTTTTAAGAGAAAGATTTTTGAGTAATTATCTCAAATCAAAGAAAAAATTATGTTTTTAAACATCTGAACTGAGTATTTAGGAGTAGTATTGAGCACCGATATGGGAACGAGTTTGAGTTCAGATAACTCATGTCTCCATAAACCATGTAGCCATCATGGGTAGAAAGGATCATACTTTTTAGATGATTCCTTATTGCTTTTTAGCATAGACTAGTGGATCCACTTAGTTAAGGCGTTCTATATGACGGCAAAGTATAGGACAGTTCTGGCAGCGTGACAAGACGTTGTATCACCACTTAGGCTCATAGTGGTGGTTGTCAGTTAGAGAAACTTCCACAGTATTATATTACTTTATATGTAAACTGAGTTGTTATTGCATTTCTTTAACAAATTGAGTTGCTATCTACTTTTTAAAATGTTTTGTATAAATTGTTATTGTTGTTTTACTTTGCATTTGAGTTGAGTATCTTGAGTTGAGTGCCTTTAAGTTGAATATCCTGAGTTAAGTATCTTATCCTTGAGTACTTCTGAGTTGAGTAAGTTTGAGTAGGTTTGAGTATCCTTCAGTTGAGAAAGTTTGAAAAGAGGTAAGTATGTTTCATTTTTATCAAGTTCAAGCTTATGTTATGCTTTATAATTCCCCTTACCTACTCGTACATTCCACGTACTGATCCATTTGGCCTGCAACTTTTCATGATGCAGATCCAGGTATTCAGGATCATCAATAGGAGCTTTGTTGATACCACATGGAGTTCGAGTTAGCTATGGTGAGCATCCTTGCTTCCGGAGGGTTCCACTTTTACTTTCAGTTATTCAGTTGTTAGGAAGCCGTGGTTCTTGTCCCGACTTCCATATTTGTTAGTTAGAGGCTTCATAGATAGACCGTAGAGTTTCAGAAGTCTATTCATTTATTTTATTAAATGTTGTAAAGATTTAAGTTGCCTATTTTATGGCGCGTTGAATAATTTATTTTTATTTAGAGTTTTTCATTTTATTTTGTTTTAAGCTTTGTATGCTTAAGTTAGTCTTCCGCTTGTAGTCAGCCATGATGAGGGTTCACTTGGGGACCAATTATGGTTCTTGAGTGTCGGCCACGTTCGGGGTGTAGGCTCGGGTCGTGACAAACTTGGTATCAGAGCACAGAGTTCAAGTGTCCTAGGGTGTCTATGAAGTTGTGTCAAGTAGGATCTTATTTGTGGTTGTGAGGCCCCCACTTCTATAAATAAGTAACTACAGACATTTAGGAAAAGTTTCCCTTCTTTCATACTCTTAATCGTTCAATAGATCTACGTCATAGAGATTTATTCATACTCATGCCTTTCTCAGATTCATTCGACTACCCATCATACTAGAGGTGGTTGAAAAGGAAAGTCAATTGTTTATCGATGAGTTGTCCTTAGCAAGAATCTTGAGGAAGTCATGTGACTCCAGAGGGGCTTGAGCGAAGCCCATGAGTGTGTAAGTTTTCAGTTTCAGAGGAATGCACCCGTAATTATATGAATCATGTGTTTGAGCTAAAAGCGAGTTGTACTCTTTTCCTTAAGCCTTGTTTCAGCTGAGACCCTTATGAGGAGGTATGTTTAGAGCTTGGGTAATATTTCCACTCCAAAAGTTAGCAGGATTTACGAGATCATGAGCAGTAGTAGTGAAAGAGCCCAGAGTTAGAGGAAAGTATAGAGAGATTTAGTAATCTAAGTGAGGGAGATGGTGTTTCGACAAGCTATGTTACTATAGTCATGCACCTAGTAAATTATTAATGAAGAGTTTTCCCTTATGGGTAGACTAAGAAGTGATGAGTTGTGAAGATTCCATCATAGGAGGTAGAGTGTGTTTTAGCTAGAAAGGAGTTTGTGATGAAGTGTCATTGTGTAGGTAATGACCAAGGGTAAGTGTTGAATAGAAGAGAAAAAGTATTCATAAAGTGGTAGATCTAATATAGCCTTATGATTTGTTAGAGAGGGTCGTGATATTCATAAGGTTATAGAACTGATCAAGTAATGAGGTATAGTATAGTAGGCGAGCAATCGTATTGATATTCGGGTTTAGTATTGAATATTATGGTTGAATTCAATATGAGGGTCATGATCAAAAGAAGGGCAACATAAGGGTGATGATGTTAGTCTTGATATTTGATATGGTAGACTTGACATAGAGTAGGTGAGGATTTGATATGGTTGTTGCAATGAATATGAGTAGTACAAGTGAGAGACCCTAACCTTTAGATAAGGGCAGTGAAGTGTGGCTAAGTCACAAGAGTAACAATAACATTAAGAGGTTAAGATAAACACCTTAAAAAGAGGTCTTAGTACCTACTTATGGGGAGTTTGGTAGTCATGAGGTAAGGTTTCCTTGAGTGTTAGAGTAAAAGAGGATGTAGACCATTAAAAGATGATGGAATAGCTCCATAGCTTTCAAGTGTCGGCTTTAGACCTAAGGGGGAGATGACGAGATGAGGAATCAAGTTAAGTGTTTGAGAGTAAGATAGTAATGAGTTCCAAATAGTATGGGAGATATCCTTTCAAAGTTCCTTTCAGTAATGGAGTGATGTTAGAAAGAGGAGGTTGATGTTCTTATTGTGATAGTTATGATGTGGTAATTCCATCAAAGGTTATAAAAGAGGAGGATGACGTTTTACTATGAGAAATAGTTAAATGAGATCCCTTATTTGGATTCGAAGAAGTTGATTAGTAGGAGTCCATGGAGTTGTTAGAGTACTAAGTTGAATGTGGTGGTAAGGAGTAATAGTCTTGGGATGAGATTCCCTATAGAGAGGTATAGAAACAAAACCTAAGGATTTGGGTTAAGCTTGAATATACTAACAGCATACCATTAGATACAGACCTTAGTAATATTAACCCACTCCATACCCAGTCCAACCGTCATTCGAGGACGAATGATCCCAAGGGGGAAATATTGTAACACCCCAGATTATTATTTTTTAACTAAGACTTTAACCATCCTTCGTTGTGAGTAGGATTTTACCAAGGAATTTAAAATTTCTTAAGTATTAAGGTCAGGTCACTAGATGTAGCACCTTAAGTTCCCAAAAGAACTAAATTGGAAATAGTAAAATCTGAAATTTTGCAAGTTATGCTTAACTTGTGAGTTTTGGGTAAACTTCAAATGACCATAAATCTCAGTACAGGATGAGTTAGGTGGGCTACAAGAAATCTAATGAAAGTTCTTTGAATTATCTTTCCAACGCCACTGAGATTGCTAAATTTCGAGTTCGGATGAGTGAGATATGCCCTTTTGAAGTTGAGTTGTCCAGTTAAGGAAAGTTACCAGAAATTAGTAAGGGGTATTTTCATATTTTCGTTACCAAATCAGATTTAATTCATTTTTAGTAAGATTTTAAGGGTCTAATCCTATTAGATTCAGTTTTATAATCCTAATATATGCCTAGGGTTTTAGTTGAGAGTTCAAGAAGAAGAAGAAAAAAAGAAAATAGGAGAAAAGAGGAGAGGATCAAAGCGTTCGTCGAGATTCTTGCGTTTTGTTGCAGATTTTCGCCATGGGTTTAATCCCTAAGAGGTATGTAAACTTCAATAGTGTTGGGTTTGTTCATCCACATGCCAATCATGTTAATTTCAGAGAAATTTCATTCTTGAAGTTGAAAGACTAGAGTTCTTGATGAGTTCTTGATAAGTGTTCTTGAAGTTTCCTTATCGATTAAGTTTTGATGTAAGATTTTACTTGGGTCTACTTCAAATGACAATATATCCTATAATATAAAGAATTACGTGCTCCATAACCTATCCAATTAAAGGTATTTGAATATACTTTCCAACGCCATCAGTTTTGCGTCAATCCAATTTCTAAGTATAAAGTTATGACTATCTTAGTAACCTATACAGTGCTGTTACGAATTAGCCCACGGGAAAATATTAAAAAGGGCTGTTTTTGTTTTTTTTACCTCCAAGAAAATCCTTATCGAATTTCTTGACTAATAAAAGGCTCAAAACAATCAGATTTTCATCTTCACTAATGAAAATCATACTTCTTGGCCATAGAGATTTCAAGAAACTAATTTCAAGAATCTCAAAAAAGGTTTTCTTGATCGTTTATCTCCAAACTAGGGTTTCAGAAGTCTGTTCATTTATTTTATTAAATCTTGTAAAGATTTAAGTTGCCTATTTTATGGCGAGTTGAATAATTTATTTTTATTCAGAGTTTTTCATTTCAGTTATTGATTTTATTCAGTCTTAAGCTTTGTATGCTTAAGTAATTCTTCCGATTGTAGTCATATAGGATGAGGGTTCGCTTGGGGACCAGCAATGGTTCTTGAGTGTCGGCCACGTCCAGGGTATAGGCTCGAGTCGTGACAAGAGGTTTTCTTTTGTTGCATGATAGATTTGGAGCCTATGGATATCTGCACAGTCACAACCTCTTTGATGTGTGAAATTCCTAATTGGGATGTAATGGCTTTGGAAGGGCATACAATTGAGGTTTGACCATACCTATATAAAGTTCTTCTAGTCCGCCATGATTGTAACACCTCGGTCTTGGAAATAACTAATTTTAGAAAGAACTAAATTGGGACGAACTAAATTGAGATTTTTGCAAGTTAGACTTCAATTGTGAGTTTAGGGTTAACTTTAAACGACCATAACTTTCAGCATTGGATGAGTTAGGTGGCCCGTATGATATCAAATGAAATGTCTTTTATTCCTCTTACCAACTCCACCAAGTTTACTAAATTCCGAGTTTGGATGAGGAAGATATGCCCGTTTGAGTTCAGCCTGTCCAGTTAAGCAAATTCATTTGAATTATGGAGAGGTATTTTGGTATTTTCCTTACCTCACTTACTTCACACGTTTTAACACCCAAATTACGGGTCAAAGTTGATTAGAATCAGATTATGCTAAAGCCTAAAAATGTTTGGAAAGCTAGGGCAAAGTTCAAGAGGAGCTTCAAAAAGTTCTTAAAGATTTTGAGGAAAATCACCAAGAACTTAGTTCTTTCGAGGTATGTAAGTTCTCAAAGTGTTGGATTCGTTCTCCCACATGCCAATCATGTTATGTTTATTTGTAATTTCGTTCTTGAGGTTGAATGCTTTGAGTTCTTGAGATTTTGTTCTTCATTCTTTAACAATGAGGTTTCGATGAGTTCTTGAGATGAGGGTCTTGTGTTTGATTATTGTTCTTGAGTAATTTTGAGTGGATTTCGTTGTAATTATGTTGGTTCTAAGAATCCAAAAGAGTTTGAGGGAAATCATTCGATTTTAGAGGAGTTAGACATGAAATTGGAGCAAGAAAATTTGTCAAAATCTAGGCACAGGGGTGGGGCGCCATGCCACTAAGTGCACCCCAAATCACCTTCACTAGTGTAGGGGTTGGAGCCCACTACCACTCAGTGTGCTAGGGTCGCCTGGTTCCCTACTCTTCCGACCTTCTTTCCATGTGAGTTCCCTCAAATCGTACCTATGTTTTCTACTTGATATCCACACTTAAAATATTCATCAATTCTTCAGAGATCATGCATATCCAAGTCATAATTCTTGAATTCATAATTCAAATTCAAGATAGAGTTAAGAGTAAAGTTTTGAGGAAGTTCATTGAGACATTTTTAGAAGTCTTTTATAATCTTTTAAAACTTATTTTATGACTTGAGTACTTGAGTATGAGGATGAGGAGAGTTGTGTTTAATTTTTCAAAATGAATTTATGGGAACTAAGTATTCCCAATAGTAAATACTTTTACATTTAAAATGTGAGGAAACCTTGATTTCCAAATGCTTTCATAAGGAGTTTTTTAGCACTATTTATTTTAAGAAATATTTTTGAGTAATAATCTCAAAGTTGAGGATGAGGAAATGTTTTTCGACATATGAGAATGAGTTATATTATTGAGAGTTGTATTGATCACCGATATGGGGATGAGTTCAGACAAATCAAAGTCTTCATAAACCATGTATTCCAACATGGTTAAAGGATCATACTTTTTAGATGATTCCTTATTGCTTTTAACATATGAGAATGAGTTATATTATTGAGAGTTGTATTGATCACCGATATGGGGATGCGTTCAGACAAATCAAAGTCCTCATAAACCATGTATTCCAACATGGTTAAAGGATCATACTTTTTAGATGATTCCTTATTGCTTTTAAGCATAGATTAGTGGATCCACTTAGTTGAGGATGTCCTATACTCCGGCAAGGTATAGAACAGTTCTGGCAGCGTGGGCGAAACGTTGTATCATCACATAGCTCATAGTGATGGTTGTCGGTTAGAGAATCTCCCGAATAAGATTAAAGAGTTATTATTGTATTTTTAAATACTTTGAGTTGTCATTTACTGTTTTAAAGGTTTCTTTATACTGCATCGTTTATTATTTCTTTATAATGAGTTGAGTATTCTTGAACTAGGTTGAGTATTTTGAGTATCCTTGAGAATCATTGACTTGAGTTGAGTTGAGATGAGGTAAGTATGTTCTTTCTTTCACTCAGATCAAGCTTATGCCTATGTTTTAGAGTTCCCCTTGCATTCTCGTACATTCCATGTACTGATGCCATTTGGCCCACATGTATCATGATTCAGATACAAGTAACCACGGTCATCAATAGACGCTTTGTTGACACCACTTCCAGTCCAGAGTTTGATTGGTGAGCCTCCTTGCTTTTCGGAGGGCTCCACACTTTGCTTTTATTTTTATTTTGTTAGGATGATCGGGGGTGTTTTCCCGACATCCATCATAGTACATAGAGGCTTCATAGACAGTAGAGCTTTGAAAAGTCTGTTTCATTTCCAATTGTTAATATCTTAGACTTGAGTTGCCTCTTTTGGCCAAGTGAATATTTTTAAATGTTCTGAGTTATGTTTTAAGACATTTGAGTTAAATCTTTACTTTTTAGTTAATCTAATGTTAAGTAAGTCTTTTGCTGAGTATTGAACCAGGCCAAGGGTTCCTTGGGAAACAACAATGGTTCTCGAGTGCCAGTTACATCTAGGGTGTAGTCTCGGGGCTTGACAAACTTGATATCAGAGCACAAAGTTTAGAGTCCTAGGGTGTCTATGAAGCCATGTCGGTAGAGTCCTAGTTATCGATGTGAAGTGCGCCACATCTATAATTAAGAGGCTACAATATTTAGGAAACAATTCCCTTCCTTCTTACTCATTTACGTGCAATAGAGTTCAACTCTATAAAGTTTCTTTCTAATTTGTGCTTGTGCAAATCTTTCAGATCATGCCTCCACGAAGAGTTGTTTGAGGTCATCCTACTAGGAGGAATGTTTACCCTTAGGATCAAGGGGCTCATAATGCACCAGAAGTGCAAACCAAAGGATAGGTCACTAATGTTGAGTTACGAGATGATATCCAGATGTTGAGCCAAGTTGTGGCCAATCAAGTTGGTCAGCATAGAGGGGTTCGACAGGATGTGGTTGATACATCCAGGATCTGTGAGTTATTGAGAATGAATCTTCTAGAATTCACAGGTTCAAGTGTCACTGAGGATACGGAAAACTTTGTGGAAGAGTTGTAGAAAATTTTTGAGGTGATGCATGTTACAGCTGTTGAGTGAGTGGAACTAGTTGTATAACAACTGAAGGGTGTTGCTAGAGTCTAGTACGACCAATGGAAGAAAAGTAAAGGTAAAGAGGCACAATTGTGAGTTAGGTTGTGTTTGAAGAGGGATTCTTGGGACATTTCTTTCCCCGTGAGCTGAGGGAGGCGAAGGTAAGATAATTTCTTAACTTGAAGAAGGAATCCATACGTGTGCATGAGTATAGCCTCAAGTTCACTCAACTGTCCTGTTTTCCTCGGAGATGGTTGCTCACATAAGGAGCAGGATGAGCCTATTTGTATCTGGGTTGTCTCGCCTGTCAAGTAAGGAGGGCAAGACAACTATGTTGATCGGAGATATGGACATAGCTAGTCTTATGATCCATGTGCATCAGGTTGAGGAAGATAAGATAAGAGATAGAGAAGAGTTTCGGAACAAGAAAGTTAAGACTACAGGTAATGAGTACGGAAGGTAGAAGACCAGAAATGCAAAATGGTCATCTTTTCAACAAAAGCCAATTGGACATGTTCCATCATCTGCTAGTGCACCTACACCAAGGAATAGAGGTGAGTTCAAGAATCAAAATTCACAGAACTTCAGAGCTAGACCTACTCAATCTCAGGGTAGTGTGGCACAAAGGGCCAACTGGAATCCTACATGTGCTAAGTGTGGTAGAAACAACCCAGGAGCATTTTGTGATGGCTTCACAGGTTGCTTCAAGTGTGGTCAAGCAGATCACTTCATGAGAGAGTGCCCAAAGAATAGGCAGGGAGGTGGTAATGGGGAAATAGAGTCCAATCTTCTTTAGAGGCTCCACCAGATAGAGGTTCACCTAGAGGAGCTACTTCAGGGACAGGCGGAGGAGCAAACCATTTGTATGCTATCACCAGTCGCCAAGAGCAAGAGGATTCACTTGATGTTGTCACTGGTATGATCAAAGTCTTTAATTTCAATGTATATGCATTGCTTGATCCGGGTGAGATTCTATATTTTGTGACTCCTTATATTGCTATGAGATTTGATATCCTTCCCGAACAACTTCTTGAGCCCTTCAGTTTTAACACATGTTGGTGAGTCTGTTATAACTGAGAGTGTTTATAGTGATTGTGTCATGCTTTTTATGCCTCAATTGATTGTAGAACTCGAGTAGTAAAGTTAAGTTTCCTAATGAGCATGTTATAGAGTGGAGGAGTAGTTTAGCAGTGCATAAGGGTCATTTCATTTCGTACCCTTAAGGCCAGAAAGTTAGTTTCCAAAGGGTGCGTCTATCACTTAGTCTGAGTTAATGACTCTAGTGTTGAGACACTGTCTATCCAGTCAGTTCCAGTTGTGAGTGAGTTTCCTGAGGTTTTCAAGATGACCTTCCCGGTGTCCATCCTGAGAGAGAAATAGACTTTGGTATAGATATTTTTCCTCATACTCGACCTATCTCTATTCTGCCATATAGAATGGCTCCAGCTGAGTTGAAAGAGTTAATAGAGCAGTTGAAAGATTTTCTTGATAAAGGCTTTATTCGACCTAGTGTCTCACCTTGGGGTGCTCCGGTCATATTTGTGAGGAAGAAGAATGGTTCTCTTAAGATGTGTATTGATTACCGCCAATTGAACAAGGTTACTATCAAGAAAAACTATCCCCTTCCGAGAATTAATGATCTTTTTTACCAACATCAGGGTGCCACTTGTTTTCTTAAGATAAACCTCAGATCAGGCTATCACCAGTTGAAGGTAAGAGAGAGTGATATTCCCAAGACGGCATTCAGGACCCGTTATAGTCATTATGAGTTTCTTTTTATGTCATTTGGCTTGACTAATGCTCTTGCAGCGTTCATGGACCTTATGAACATAGTGTTTAAGCCTTATCTTGATATGTTTGTTATCTTGTTCATTGATGACATTATAATTTATTCGAGAAATGATAAGGATCATGCTAGGCATCTCAGAATAGTTCTCCAAACTCTCAAAGAGAGAAAGTTGTATGCTAAATTTTCTATGTGTGAATTTTTGCTTTAGTCTGTAGCGTTCTTAGGCCACATTATTTCTGGTGATCGAATCCAAGTTGACACTCAAAAGATTGAGGCAATGCAGAACTAGCCCAGACCCACATCTCCCACTGATATTAGGAGTTTCTTGGGATTGGCTGGTTACTATAGGAGGTTTGTCAAGGGGTTTTCATTTAGTTTATCCACATTGACCAAGTTGACTCAGAAGACAGCAAAGTTTCAATGGTCTGAAGCTTGTGAGAAGAGCTTTCAGGAATTGAAAACTAGGTTTACTACTGCCTAGTGTTGACCTTACCGGAGGGTACAAAAGGCCTTGTGGTGTATTGTGATACGTCCAAAGTTAGACTGGGTTTTGTATTAATGCAGAATGATAATCTTATAGATTATGCCGCCAGACAACCTAAGATTCACGATAAAAATTACCCAACCCATGATCTAAGGTTGGTTGCTGAAGTGTTTGCCTTGAAAATATGGCGTCATTATCTTTATGGTGTGCATATAGATGTGTTCACCGATCACAAGAGTCTTCATAATGCATTTTATAAGAAAGAGCTTAACCTCAGACAGAGGAGTTGGTTAGAGTTACTCAAGGATTATGACATGAGTATTCTCTATCACCCCAGGTAAGGCTAATGTTGTTGTTGATGCTTTGAGCAGGTTTTCTGTATATAGTACTATCCATGTTGAGGAAGAAAAGAAGGAATTAGCCAAGGATGTGCATAGACTTGCACGATTGGGAGTCTGGTTGATGGATTCTAATGTGGGTGGAGTAGTGGTGATGAATTGGGCTAAATCATCACTAGTGTCTCAAGTGAAGGAGAAACCAGACCAATACCCTGTTTTTCTTGAATAAAAGGCAAATGTTCATAAGTAGAAAGAAATGGCTTTTGAACAAGGTGGTGATGGTTTACTGAGGTATCAAGGAAGATTGTATGTACCGAAGGTGAATTAGCTCTAAGAGAGGATCATGGAGGAAGCTCATAGATCCAGATACTCTATCCATCCATGTTACACAAAGATGTATCATGACTTGAGAGAAGTTTATTGGTGGAGTAGTATGAAGAGGTGTATTGCAGAGTATGTTGCTAAATGCCCGAATTATCAACAAGTCAAGAAAGAGCACCAAAGGCCCGGTGGTGTGGCTTAGAATATAGAGATTTTGGAATGGAAGTGGGAGATGATCAATATGATTTTTATTACTTGTTTTTCGCAGTCTTGCAGGAAACATGATTCTATTTGGGTGATTGTATATCAGATAACTAAATCAGCCCACTTTCTGTCGGTAAAAAACTACCTATTCATCAGAGGATTATGCCAGATTATATATTCAAGAGATAGTCAGACTTCATGGAGTTCCATTGTCCATCATTTTAGATAGAGGTGCGCTATTCACCACATAATTTTTTAAGTCTTTCCATAAAAGTTTGGGTTTGAAGGTGAATATGAGTACCGCTTTCCATCCTCAGACTAATGGTCAAGCAGAGCGTACGATTCAGATTTTAGAAAATATGTTGAGAGCTTGTGTGATCGATTTCAAGGGTAATTGGGATGATCACTTACCTCTCAAAGATATTTCTTACAACAATAGTTATCACTCTAGAATCCAGATGGCTCTTTATGAGGCTCTTTATGAGAGAAGATGTAGATTTCTTATTGGCTGGTTTGAGGTTGGTGAAACTAGGTTGATAGGGCCGGACTTGGTTCATCAAGCTATGGATAAAGTGAACATCATTCAACAGAGGTTGATAACATCGCAAAGTTGTCAGAAATCCTATATTGATGTTAGGATAGGAGACTTAGAGTTCGAGGTGGATGATTGGGTTTACTTAAAGGTTTCACCCATAAAGGGATTTATGAGGTTTGGCAAAAAGGGGAAGCTTAGTCCCCGGTATATTGGTCCTTACAGGATATCCAAGAGAATTGGCAATGTAGCTTATGAGTTGGAGCTACCGCCAGAGTTAGCAGTAGTCCTTCCGGTGCTTCACATTTCTATGTTGAAGAAATGCATGGGAGATCCTTCAGTTGTCATACCTACAGAGAATATTGGTATTAAGTATAGCCTGCCATATGAGGGAAATTGTTCGATTCTAGGGTATTTAGACATGAAATTAGAGCAAGACAATTTGTCAAAATCTGCGCATAGGGGTGGGAAGCCACGCCACTCAGTGCACCCCAAACCACCTTCAGTAGTTAAGGGGCAAGCGCCCCACGCCACTCTGTGCGCCAGGGTCGCCAGGTCCCCTTCCATTCCGACCTTCTTTCAGTGTGAGTTCCCTCGAATAGCACCTATGTTTTCTACTCCATATCCACACTTAAAATCTTCATTAATCCTTGAGAGATCATGCATATCCAAGTCATAACTCTTGAATCCATAATTCAAATTCAAGATAGAGTTAAGAGTAAAGTTTGAGGAAGTTCTTTGAGACATTTTGAGAAGACTTTTACAATCTTTTAAACTTGTTTTGAGACTTGAGTACTTGAGTATGAGGATGAGGAGAGTTGAGTTTCATTTTTCAAAATAAATATATAAGAACTAAGTATTCCCAAGGATAAATACTTTATATTTAAAATGAGAGGAAACCTTGATTTCCAAATGAGTTCATGAGGAGTTTTTGAGCACTATATCTTTTAAGCTAATATTTTGAGTAATAATTTCAAAGTTGAGGATGAGGAAATGTTTTTAAACATATGATCATGAGTTATATTATTGGGAGTAATATTGAGCACTGATATGGGGACGATCTCAGACAACTTAAAGTCCTCATAAACCATGTATGCCAACATGGGTAAAGGGTCATATATTTTAGATGATTCCTTATTTCTTTTAAACCTAGATTAGTGGATCCAGTTAGTTGAGGATATCATATACTCCACCAAGGTATAGAAAAGTTTTGGAAGAGTGGGTGAGACAATGTATCATCACATAGCTCATAGTGATAGTTGTTGATTAGAGAATCTCCCAAATAAGAGTAAATATTTATTATTGTATTTTTAAATAATTTGAGTTGTCATTTACTGTTTTAAAAGCTTTCTTTATATTGCATCTTTTATTGTTGCTTTATAATGAGTTGAATTTTCTTGAACTGAGTTGAGTATTTCTAAGTTTGAGTATTTTGAGTATCTTTGAGTATCCTTAACTATCATTGAGTTGAGTTGAGTTGAGTTGAGATGAGTTGAGATGAGGTAAGTATGTTCTTTCTTTCTATAAGATCAAGCTTATGTCTATGCTTTAGAGTTCCCCTTGCATGCTCGTGCATTCCATGTACTGACGCCATTTGGCCTGCATCATTCATGATGTAGATACAAGTAACCAGGGTCATCAACAGGTGCTCCGTTGATACCACTTGCAGTCCCAGAGTTTGATTGGTAAGCCTCATTGCTTTCCGAAGGGCACCACACTTTACTTTTATTTTCAGTTTGTTAGGATGATCGAGTGTCTTGTCTCGATATCCATTATAATACTTAGAGGCTTCATAGATAATAGAGCTTTGGTTCGTGTGTTTTTGAGGATGAAACATCCAGGATTTGTGTGCTCTTGAGGATAAAACCTCCAGAATTCACAGTTTCAAGTGTCACTAAGGATCCGAAAAACTTTGTGGAATAGTTGTAGAAAGTGTTTGAGGTGATGCATGTTACAGATGCTAAGAATGTGTAACTAGTTGCATACCAACTAAACGGTGTTGCTAGAGTCGGGTACGACCAATGGAAGAAGAGTAGAGCTGAAGAGGCACCAATTGTGAGTTCGGTTGTGTTTGAAGAGGCATTCTTAGGACATTTCTTTCCCCATGAGCTGAGGGAGGCGAAGGTAAGATAATTTCTTAACTTGCAGCAGGAATCCATTAGTGTGCATTAGTTTAGCCTCAAGTTCACTCTACTGTCCTATTATGATCCGGAGGTGGTTGTTGACATGGGGAGCAGGATGACCCTGTTTGTATCTGGATTGTCTCGCCTGTCAAGTAAGGAGGGCAAGGAAGCTATGTTGATCGAAGATATGGACATAGATAGTCTTATGATCTATGTGCAGCAGGTTGAGAAAGATAAGCTGAGAGATATAGAAGAGTTCTAGAACAAGAAAGCTAAGACTACAGGTAATGAGTTTGGATAGTGGAAAACCGGAAATGCAACCCGGTCATCATTTCAACAAAAGCCAACTAGACCAGTTCAATCATCATCTAGTGCACCAACACCAAGGAATAGAGGTGAGTTCAAGAATCAGAATTCGTAGAACTTCAGAGCTAGACCTAATCAATCGCAGGGTAGTGTGGCACAATGGTAAAACTGTACTCCTACATGTGCTAAATGTGGTAGAAACCACCCAGAAGCGTTTCTTGATGGCATGGCTCCATAGATCGGTTCAAGTGTGGTAAAGTTGGTCACTTCATGAGAGAGTGCCCAAAGAATAGGCCGGGAGGTTGTAATTGGGGCAATAGAGCCCAATCTTCAGCGGCTCCACCAGACAAAGGTGCACTTATTGAAGCTACTTGAGGGACAGGCGAAGGAGCAAACCGTATGTATGCTATCACCAGTAGCTAAGGTCCATAAGATTCACCTGATGTTGTCATTAGTATGATCAAAGTGTTTAGTTTTTATGTATATGCATTGATTGATCGAGGTGTGAGTCTATACTTTTAACTTCGTATATTGCTATGAGATTTGATATCCTTCCTGAGCTTATTCTTGAGACCTTCACTGTTTCCACACCTGTTGGTGAGTCTGTTCTAGCTGAGAGAGTTTATCATTATTGTGTCATTTCTATTAATCACAAGGACACCATGACTGACTTAGTTGAACTAGACATGGTGGACTTTGATGTTATTCTAGGTATGGACTGGCTTCATGTTTGTTATGCCTCAGTTGATTGTAGAACTCGAGTAGTTAAGTTCTAGTTTCCTAATGAGCTTGGTATAGAGTGGAGGAGTTGTTCAGCAGTGCCTAAAGGTCATTTAATTTCGTACCTTAACGCCAGAATTCCAAGGGGTGCATCTATCACTTAGTCCGAGTTAATGACTCTAGTGTTGAGACACCGTCTATCCAGTCAGTTCCAGTTGTGACTGAGTTTCCTGAGGCTTTCCAGATGACCTTACCGGAGTCCCTCATAAGAGAGAAATAAACTTTGGTATATACATTCATCATGATACTCGACCTATCTCTATTCCGCCATATAGAAGAGCTCCAGCTGTGTTAAAAGAGTTAAAAGAGCAGTCGAAAGATCTCCTTGATAAAGGCTTTATTCAACCCATTGTCTCACCTTGGAGCGCTCCGGTCTTATATGTGAGTAAGTAGGATGGTTAAGTTAGGATGTGTAGTGATTACCGCCAATTAAACAAGGTTACTATCAAGAATAAATATCCTTTTTTGAGAATTGATGATCTTTTTATCAACTTCAGGGTGCCACTTGTTTTTTTAAGATAGATCTAAGATCAAGCTTCACTAGTTGAGGGTAAAAAAGAGTGATGTTCCCAAGACAACAATCATGACCCATTATGGTCATTATGAGTTTTTTTTATGACATTTGGCTTGACTAATGCTCCTGCAGCGTTCATGGACCATATGAACAGAGTGTTTAAACCCTGTCTTGATATGTTTGTTATGGTGTTCATTGATGGCATTCTAATTTATTTGAGGAATGAGGAGGATCATGCTAGTCATCTCAGAATAGTTCTCCAAACACTCAAAGATAGAGAGTTGTAAGCTAAATTTTTTAAGTGTGAATTTGGCTTGAGCTTGTGGCGTTCTTCAGCCATATTGTTTCTGGTAATGGGATCCGAGTTGACACTCACAAGATTGAGGCAGTGCAGAACTAGCCCAGACCCACATCTCCTACTAATATTAGGAGTTTCTTGGGATTGGTTGGTTACTATAGGAGGTTTTCCGAGGGGTTTTCATCTATTTCATCCCCGTTGATCAAGTTGACTCAGAAGACAACAAAGTTTCATTGGTCTGAAGCTTGTAAGAAGAGCTTTCGGGAATTGGAAACTAGGTTAACTTCTGCCACAGTGTTGACCTTACCGGAGAGTACACAAGGCCTTGTGGTGTATTGTGATGCGTCCAGAGTTGGACAGGGTTGTGTATTGATGCATAATTTCAAAGTTATAGCTTATGCCTCCAGACAACTTAATATTCACAAGAAAAATGACCCAACCCATGATCTAGAATTGGTTGTTGAAGTGTTTGCCATGAAAATATTACATCACTATCTTTATGGTGTGCATGTAGATGTATTCACCGATCACAAGAGTCTTCGGTATGTATTCAATTAGAAAGAGATTAACTTGAGACAGAGGAGGTGGTTAGAGTTACTCAAGGATTATGACATAAGTATTCTCTATCACCCCAGGTAAGGCTAATGTTTTTGCTGATGCTTTGAGCAGGTTATCTATGGGTAGTATTGTCCATATTGAGGAAGAAAAGAAGGAATTATCCAAGGATGTGCACAGACTTGCACGATTGGTATTCCAGTTGATGGATTCCAATGAAGGTGGAGTGGTGGTCATGAATGGGGCTGAATCATCACTAGTGTCTCAAGTAAAGGAGAAACAAGACCAAGACCCTATTTTTCATGAATTGAAGGTAAATGTTCATAAACAGAAAATGATGGCTATTTAACAAGGGGGAGATGGTGTTTTGAGGTATTAAGGAAGATTGTGTGTACCTAAGGTGAATGAAATCCAAGAGAGGATTATGGAGGAAGCTCATAGCTCCAGATACTCTATCCATCCATGTTCCACAAAGATGTATCATGACTTGAGAGAAGCTTATTGGTGGAGTAGTATGAAGAGGTTATTACAGAGTTCATTGCTAAGTGCCCGAATTATCAACAAGTCAAGGTAGAGCACCAAAGGCCCGGTGGTGTGACTCAGAATAGAGAGATTCCGGAATGGAACTGGGAGATGATTGATGAGTCCTAGGTTTGGACTCATTTAGGGCTTTGTTTATATAGATTTGGTGTCCTAAAATGCTTAATTTGTGCCATAAATTGATGCCAAATCCTTGATTTTCAGGTATATAAATTGAGGAGAAAAGCAAGGACACTAAGAGGCAAAAAAGAACAAAACAAACTGAAGAAGTGAAGAAAGGCGAGCCTGATGATCTCCAAGAGCACTTGGCGAATCACCAAAGTGGCTATTTTGACCGCCTAAAGTTCCAGTGTGCCATCCATGAGGGAAGAAAGCAAGTCGGTGACAGAAAAGAGGAAGTCGGCAAATCGCCGAGCAGTTCCGCGATGCCAAGAGTGATCACCCAAAGTTACAGGACTTGAGGATGCTGAGAGTTAATGCAAAAAGGCGATAGAAAGAGCAGAGGGCAGTTCGCCGAACCACTCGGCAAGCCCGACTTACCTCGCCTAATGGACCTTCATGGCGTATTTTTTAATACTATAAATTATATTTTGAACAGTTAACTAGAAAGGCCAAATTAGTCTAGAATAGTTTTCTATGGAATTTTTTATAGTTTCTTAGTAATCTTGAAGGCTTTTTGAGACTCAATTTGGAGATTTTGCAAGTGGATTTCGAATTTTCTGCAAATTAAAGCATTGTAAAGATTAAATTATTCTTACCCAGTTGATGGCTAATCAATTTGGTAACCGTTTTTACTCTTTTATGGTGTTTGGATAAAACCCCAATTCTTGAGGTGTGATCATGTTATTATGGGTTGAATTAGTTTATGGGTATTGCTAATTACTAGTTTAAATGCTATATTGAAGTGGGTTTAATCATTAGCTGAGGTTTAATTTATGAATTGTAGTTGCAAATGCAGTTCTATTTTTGTGTTCTTAGCTTGCTCGAGAGAGAAGTCGTAGGACTAAGGCTTCTGATTAATGGTTTGTAGGTATTGGGTTGATTTGGGTTCAGCTCGAGAGAGTGAATCCTAAACCCAATCCTACCCATCTTGCTCGAAAGAGAAAATGTATTAAGGTTATGGGTTGTTCTTAATTGCTATGGTTGTTAATATTCGAGATAAATCACCTGATTCGGGATAGTTGTTCGAGAGAAAGCTATCTCCCTTATAGTCTAGTCTACCCACTGATTTTTTGCTATTTACTAGTAGTTTCAATTACCCATATATCAAAATTTGCCTATAATCGATCACATCCTGAGAATTCCTCTCCTTAGTGTTATTTCAAGTTGTTTGTGACGGCATTGTAGTTGATAATTGCAAACCAAAACCCCCCATTGGACATTTGTGTCACCCCTTTTGATTTGTTTCATGTGTTTTTCGATAATTTCTATTCCTATATCTAGTTAGATCACATTCGTACTTCTTAATTGAATTTGAACACGTACCGCTCCCTGTGGGTTTCGACCCCAACTCATTTGTTGGATTTTATATTGTTTAACGATCATTTATACCTAGAATTGGATGAGGTGTGTTTGAGACGTTATTCTTCAAAATGGTGCCGTTGCTGGGGAGTGGTGTTGTTTAAAATTCTTTTATTGAAGTTGAATTATGATCTTTGTAGTTATTGTTGAATCTAGTTATTTTAGTTTTTGGTTTTGTGTTGCTTGTGTTAAACAGGGGAGGAGATGAGCGTGAACGGAAGTAATGGTAGCTAAGTGGCCCACCAAGACGATATTGGGAACCTCAATGACGTCAATGACCCACTCCAAGTGGGTGGTGTTGGTGCCATTCGTTTACCACCAGCTGAAGAAAACGTTGATTTTCACATCACAAGCACAATGATTCAGCTCCTACAATTGAAAGGATTGTTTGGGGGCTGGCTTATGAGGATCCCTATGAACATATCAGGAACTTTGTGGATTTCTGTGGACCGTTCTCATTTAAGAACATATCGCAAGAATCGGTCCGTCTCAGGTTGTTCCCGTTCTTTTTTATGGGTGAAGCTACTAAATGGTTGGCTGAGTTACCGAGGGACTCTATCACTTCTTGGGAAGAGTTGACCACAACATTTAAAGTGAGATTCTTTCCCCCATCGAAGATGATGACTCTAAGAGATGGCATCCAAAGTTTCAAACGCTTGGAAGATTAGCCAATCCATGAGACATGGCTAAGATTTAAGAAGTTGGTGCTTCAATGCCCAACTCATGGACTTCCCGATAATGTACTGCTGCAACATTTCTATAGGAGAGCCTTGATTCGGTAAACAAAGGAGTGGCTGATCAACTTTCTTCGGGTGGTATAATGCAATAGCCATATGAAGTGGTATCCCAACTCCTTCATTGAATGACCAAGATCAACAGGGCATGGTACACTCGTGAAGACCAAGTCTCT
>JAJOOS010018457.1:0-20100 GCA_029582725.1 Solanum chiquidenum | reverse complement strand
GCTCGAGGTCATGAGTCGGATAATTCTTCTCATGCACCTTAAGCTGTCTGGAAGCATAAGCTATAACCTTACCTCGCTGCATCAACACACAACCTAGGACGACTCTGGATGCATCACAATAGATCACATAACCATCTGAACCCTCTGGTAGATTCAAGATAGGAGCTGTAGTCAACCTAGTTTTCAATTCTGCAAAGCTTTTCTCACAATCATCTGACCACTGGAACTTAACCTTTTTCTGAGTCAACTTAGTCAATGGAGAGGCTATGGATGAAAATCCTTTCACAAACCTTTTGTAATAACCCGCTAGACCTAAAAAACTTCTGATATCTGTAGCAGAGGTAGGTCTGGGCCATTGTTTCACTGCTTCTATCTTTTGGGAATCAACTCGAATTCCTTCACTAGACACAATATGCCCAAGGAAGGCAACTGATTGTAACCAAAACTCACACTTGTTAAATTTTGCAAATAATTGGCGATCTTTGAGAGTTTGCAGAACGACTCTCAAATGACTCGCATGTTCTTCCTCATTCCTTGAGTAAATGAGGATATCATCAATAGAGACGATAACGAACAAGTCTAAGTACTGCTTGAACACTCTGTTCATCAAATCCATGAAAGCTGCAGGAGCATTGGTTAGTCCAAATGACATGACTACAAATTCATAATGACCATATCGAGTTTTCAAGGTTGTCTTCGGAATGTCACTATCTCTGACTTTAAGGTGATGATAACCTGATCTGAGGTCTATCTTTGAGAAATGACTAGCACCCTGAGGTTGGTCAAACAAGTCATCAATTCTGGGGATGGGATACTTATTCTTGATTGTGACATTGTTCAACTGTCTATAGTCAATGCACATTCTGAGAGAACCGTCTTTCTTCTTTACGAACAACACTGGTGCACCCCAAGGTGAAATACTAGGTCTGATGAAGCCTTTATCTAGAAGGTCTTTCAACTGCTATTTCAATTCCTTAAGCTCAGCTGGAGCCATTCTATAAGGAGGAATAGAGATAGGCTGGGTATCTAGAAGGAGATCAATTCCAAAGTCGATTTCCCTTTCGGGAGGAACTCCGGGAAGATCATATGGAAACACTTCTAGAATCTCATTGACTACAGGGACTGACTCAAGAGTTGGGGATTCAAAACTAGAATCTTTAACTCGAACTAGATGATAGAGATAACCCTTAGATATCATCTTTCTGTCCTTAAGGTAAGAAATGAATCGACCCATAGGCGCTAAGCTACTACCCTTTCATTCTAGGATTGGTTCGTCTGGAAACTGAAAACGAACAATCCTAGTTTTACAATCGACTGAGGCATAACATGAATGTAACCAATCCATGCCTAGAATGACATCGAAGTCTACCATTTATAACTCTACAAGATCTGCTGAGGTAACTTTCTGAGAGACTGTGAAAGGGCAATTTATGTATACCTATCTAGCTATAACTGGGTCACCGATTGGAGTAGAGACTGACAAGGGTTCTGAAAGAGTTTTTGGGCTAACACTGAATTGGACTGCTATGTAAGGAGTTACAAAAGACAAAGTAGCCCCTGGATCTCACAATGCATAAACATCAAGATCAAAGACTCGTAACTTACCAGTGACTACATCAGGAGAATCTTCCTGATCTTGACGAGCCTGAAGAGCATAGAGCCTGTTTTGGCGATGTCCTCCACCTATACCAGATGAGTTACCCTGCTGAGTCGGGCGACCTGCTGGTGCTACTGAAGTTGTAGACTGAGCTCTACCATTATTTCCTCCTTGACCCTGCCTAGAAGGACAATCCCTTAACCTGTGACTAGACTGACCACACACAAAACATCATTCTTTTCCTGCAAGACACTCACCCGGATGGTTCTTACCACACTTAGGGAAAATTGGGTAGGTTTTGGTGCCTGAAATACTACCTTGAGACTTAGAGCCTAACGCCCTACCTTTCTGATCGTTACAGAACTTGGGGGATGGAACACTAGCTGATGAAGGGGCTGGAATTGAAGACTTCTGCTGAAACTGCGACCGATTTCCACCACCCGATTTCTGTTGGGAATACTCGTAGTTACCCATTCTTGCTTTCTTAGTCTCCTTAGCCTGTTCCCTAAGCTTATCACCCTCAACCTGCTGAGCATGAGTCATGAGCCTAGAGATGTTCATGTCTCCTAACAACATAACATTCCTGCACTCGGTCTTCACTAAGTCTGACACTCCATACAGAAACTTATTCATCTGAGCCCTGGAATCAACAACCATGTGAGGAGCATACTTGGAGAGTTGGTTAAACTTGATCCCATACTCTTGGACAGTCATGTTATCCTACTTTAAGTTCATAAATTCCTGGGCCCTTGCTTCTCTCAACTCCATGGGGAAAAACCTTTCCAGAAAGGTTTCGCTGAAACAATCCCAAGTAATAGGAGTTGCATCTGTACCCCTGTTCTCCTTCCACTGAGTATACCAGATATGAGCCACATCCTTAAGTTGGTAAGATGCTAACTCAACCCGATCATTCCCAGTGACCTGCATCACTTCAAAGATCTTCTTGATCTCATCCAAGAAATTCTGAGGATCTTCACCAGTCTGCGATCCTAAGAACTCAGGCGGATTCATCCTACCAAAGTCACAGACCCTCGCTGCTGTTGATCCACCATTTGCATTCACAGGAACTTGAACCCGCTGATTGTTCTGGTTGGCCAAACTCTGACCCAACATTTGAATGGATTTCCTGAATTCAACATTTGAGACTTCCTGATCAGGGACTGGAGGAGCTGCGTTTGCATTCCTGGCATAAGCTCTACGAGAAAAGATGGATCCTTCAACCCAAGCTTCACCTTTTTTCTTCTTCTTCTTCCTTGGAGTTTTAGAGATAATATTTCTGACAGGGTTTTGGTTTTGATTTGGGGATTTAGAAATTATGATTTAGGTGAGTTAGTTTAGGTGTCTAAAATAATTATATAGTTAGTTTATGTTAGTGCAAAATGACACCACTTAATAGTTAATTAAAAAGGAAATCCCCAAAACACCCCTAAGTCTAACTACCAAAAAGCAGTTTCCAGTCCCCATCCACGCCCACCATTGACGGACCGTGGGAGGACCCACGACCCATGCTAGTGAATCATGGTAGGGGTTTTGGGACTTGTTTCTTGGGGCCTCAACTAACGGCCATGACCCACGAGGCGTGGATCCACCTACTGGTTGTGGTTCCCCCTCGTGGGTGGACTGCCCAGGCACTTTTTTTCACCTTTTGAAGGGTCCTCCTCAAGGACCCATGGTTGGTCCTTGTGAGGTCTTACCTTGATGTATTAACCCAAAAACATATATATTGAGTACCGCAAGTTATTTACGACTCTAACCCTTACGTTAGGCTCTAGTTTAGTCTACTAGTTTTCCGGAATGTTACAAATTAGGAGCAACAACTATCCTTAATTTATTTTGGAGAGCTTTAGTACTTAACTATTTATGGTATATTCAAACTCTTTTTGAGTCAACTATTATGTCTAAAAGAGGGGATTCCGATAATTGATTATTCTTACCTTTAATTTTCTTGATTTGAGCAGCCATTCTCTATTATATAAACAACTCTTCTCCTTTGTTCTTTGAAAGGACTGATCACTTGAAAATGAGAATTTTACACAGTTTGAACAACACATTTTTATACACTTTGAAATATGATAACTCCTACGACATGCTCTCAGTATTTTTAAAGATGTGATAATATTAACAATAGGTTGACATATTGTTCTTAAGTCCTCTTTCTCGACCTCTTGACTATTTCACATTAACACTGCTGCATTTGGATTGGTGTAGATCTATTGTTGACCTGTTAGTAACTTTATTAGAATAATTTTAAACTCTTGCATTTATTATTTCTTTAACATCCTTATCTATGTGACATATATATATATGTTATTCGCATAACTTTTAACTAGTAACTGTCTCCTCGGTCTCCCTACAAATATAATAGTTATAATATATATATATATATATATATATGGGCAAAGGGTCAAATATACCCCTGTACTATTGGAAATAATTTAAATATACCCTTCGTTATACTTTCGGGCTAAAAATATACCCCTCCCTTTATACTTTTGGTCTAAATATACCCTTCACATCATATTTTGGTACTGTTTTACCCTTATATCTAACTGAGGAACACATGGCCGACTATGATTAAAAGAATTCATTCAATTTAAAATAGACACAATTATGATATAACCCGCCCTACCCTGCCCCGCCCCACTAACATAACTCGATCTAATCAATTATATTGACCTATCCAATTCAGTCTTCAAACAAAGAAAACCTAGTGCATGTTTGAAGTTCTCTCTGTGGTATACTGTTTTTAACAAATCCTTCTTTCCCAGTTTGTCTCATTTATTAAGCTATAAAATCTCATTTCCTAATGCTGCTAGAAAAAAAAATGTTGCAAACCAAAAGCTTGGTTAACTTCATTCATAAGATAGTTGCCAACTAATGTGTTCCTTACTAAATTCTTATATTAACTCTTAAATCAAATTTGTACTGATAAGTGGTTTCTCAACAATCGATTAACCATCAAATTAATGGCTAGCTAAAAATTACTTCAATGTTTTGTAATTTTCCAATAAACAAAGAATGCACTAAGTATGATAGCCATGCAAAAACCATGCTAAAAAGGATATTTTAGTCGAAAACCATGCATTCAACATGTTTGAAAATCATCATGTACTTTTAGTATAAAAATATGAGTCACAAGCATATTCATCATGTAAATCATTATAACATAATAGAACCATCATCTTAGGCATCCCTAAGTTATACTTGTGCAATGTATGAATGGCATCCCATAATACCATTCATACTAAGTACCCCTTTGAGGCCACCATAGACAAGGAACTTTCACATTCAATAAGTCATATCAAGGAAAGCAACTCATCACAACATTACAAGTTAAGCATTCATTCTTACATTAAGCCTTTATGTCAACATTCTCAATAGCATCATTATAAGCACATTCATTTCATTAGACATTATGACATTCGAGAAACACACCATAGCCACTCTCAAAGCCTACTCGTACAATGCATGAATGGCATCCCATACTACCACCAACACTTCATAGAACCTCTTGAGTAACCATAGTACATAACTCACATGATGGGAATAAGCCCTAACCGACATAGACCATGTGAGGAAATCATAGAATCCGGTGTCATGTCCTACACCGGAAAGAGTTGGTCTATTTGTCTAAGGTAGAACCAGTAGTTTAGCTTAGGTGGATCCACTAGCTATAACCTACGTGGGCACATAGTTATGGGATAAGGAAGGTGTTAATAGAAACCCGGCCTAATATGGGGAGAGCTTCCACCTTACAATATCCACTCGGTGCTAAGCATTAAATTCCCATAGAGTAGTTCATTCTCTTTCATTATTATACATGAGAGGGATGCCAATGGCCTACCGACTCAAGGTACATTATTACACACATGAAAGGGATACCATTAGGTCTACAAATTCAAGGTACATCATCAGAATAGATGATTGAATCCTCATGAAAGGGCTACCATTTATCTACCGATTCATGACAAAGCCTAGAATACTTCATTAATCATTTATGAAAGGGATGCCATTGGCCTACCGATTCAAGGTTCATTAAGTCAAGATAATTTTAGTTACACAAGAAGATGATGACGTAAGCCTACCAATTCAAGGTAAATTCATCATTCACAAGTGTATCATTGAGAATAGCCTTTCAATCAACACAACAAGATTACCATAGTTGTAGACATTTCATGCATAGTCATGTGTAAGGGTATGGAGAGAATGATATTTCAACAATACCACAATTACACCATATTCATAGGATCTTCACTTAAATGAATCATAAACACATACACAATTCTCATAAACATGTACAAACCATCATAATTTACCCTTCAAGGACCATAAATCACATTCAACACAAACATCTAGAATTACTACATTAGATATGGATAACATCATGATTCAATAAACTCAATCAATATAGACATAATCTATTCACATGCTTCCATAATCAATCAACCCACATCATGAAGTCACAATTTAGAAATATGGGGAATTCATGGGTTCTTGGAGGGATTTCATAATAAATCAACAAAAAATTATCAATTTAATCATAATCCATCATAAATAAACCATTGAAAACGTTTTGAAAGAGAACCCATGACTTAGAATGAAACCCTAACTTTTTGGGGTAATTGGAAGCTTTGAAATCAAATTTTGAAGGGACTCTATGGGTGAAAGCTACCCATAGATGAAAAGCTACCACACCTTGATGGAGTTTTCCCCTTAATTTGAGAATAAATACCTTGATTCTTCAATCCCTACCCTCCACTTCTTCTTCTTCTTTGGGAACTCTAGAGAGGGAAATTTTGGAGAAGATGAACTCTTTTGGGTTTTTGGGAATAATGAAGTAAATGGGGTGTTTAATGACTTAAAATAGCTTAAATATGTGAAATAAAACAATATAAATCGACTCCATTAATTAACTAACTAATTTGGAATTTACCAAAATACCCTCGACTAGGCAGCCCCTTCCCAGGGACTACGACCAAGTTCACGGCTCGCCAAGGGCACCACAACTCGTGGTGGTGCCCATGGTCCCTTGACCAGTGACCTCCCCAAACTTAAAAATCCCCCATGAAGCTAAGGAAACCCCACGAGCCTTCCCACGGTCTGTGGTCTTCACCACGAGCCGTGAAGTGGCTCGTGAAGGGGAGCCTTTGCTTGGGCAGTTTCATGAAGCTACTGCCTCACCTACCATGGGTGGCACCATGACTCGTGGTGTACACCACGGGTAGTGAAGGCCCTCGTGGTCATGGTGGGCAGTGTCTAGGCATGTTGTAGGCAACCTTGCCCCCCTAGCAATGGTCCTCACCCAAAATCCTTAGCCCTTGCCCTTAACCCTTGATGTTAACCCTCACGTTTAGGCTCTAGTTTAACCTACTAATTTCTGAGGTGTTACATTATGTCCCCCTTGGGAACATTCATCCTTGAATGATGATCTAGATACCTTATGGAATTAAAGACTCAAAACTAGCAGCCCATCATCCATGCAATCATGAAAATAATGCGAAAATTGTAGGAGGAAACATCAACTCCATCTCGACATGTTCAATACAACACAAGGAAGTAGGAACCACATCTAGCAACTCATTATGCATGAAAACTTCAACATTTCACAAATTCATTGGAGGAAATACCTTCTCCAACTCAAATCATGCACATCATGATATCATGAAACCAATTATGCAATTACTCTCAAAAGCTCAATAAAGCATGTTCAACGATTCATCTCATAAAGCATATAGGCAACTCATACTAAATGGACTACAACATGAGGAACACACAAATCATGAAAACTCATTTTCTCATTAAACATGAATCAATCAAGAACATGCATAACATAAGGAGATCGTGGAAACACAAAATTCACACATGACTCCAAAACATGAAACAAGCCACAAGGAACTCTTTGTCTTAAGCTTGAATAGGAATAGAAGAAAGAGAATAATGATATTGGAACTCTCAACAACCTTGCTTTCTAAGCATACCATCTCCACCTTAGGAGCAAACCCATACTAAGGTTAACATGACAATCTAACAATTAGCATAAGGATCTTAATGAAACATTCACATATATTAAGAAACTATCAACATACCGGTGTCTTCATCCGGAAGGGCTCCTTTGTCCTCTCTAGCCCAGAGTGCATAGAAGCGGACATGCTTTGGAGCATTGGGATCCAGACCACTAAGAGAAGCTTGCTTGGCCTATATTCCTTTTGCCATAAGTGTAGGGAAATCTTTCACTTGATGATCACTCTTTCCACAACCGTAACACCTATTTGTATCGGCTAGGCACTTCCCAAGGTTCTTCTTTCCACAATTGGTGCAAGTAGGTTTAGGAAATGAAGACACACTACCTTTCTCTTGGTTAACCCTAGGAGTGTTTGAAGAATCTTGGCTGGAAGATCTATTTTTGAACCTTGGTTGACCTTGTTCATCGGACCTAGCCCTTTTCATCTCCCTATTATTTTTCTTAATATTTAACTCCTCCATTTAGTGTGCATACACCATAAGCCTAGAGATATTCATGTCATCATGGATCATTGTCGTACGGCATTCTTCCTCAACTTGGTCGTACACACCCGTCACAAATCTACTCATCTCATCCCTCGGCTCTACCAACATAGATGGAGCATACTTGGATAGTTGGGTAAATTTCAAGGCATACTCTTGAACACTCATGCTACCTTGCCTAAGGTTAATGAATTCCTCTACCTTAGCCTCCCTCATCTTATGGGGAAAGAACATATCAATGAATGCTTTCTTAAACACCTCATAATTTATGGGACCCGCTCCTACCGGCCTATTACTCTTCCATTGAGTAAACCAAGATTGGAAAACATCCTTCAATTGATAAGCGGCTAGTTCATCTTTTTCTACTGAAGTCACCCCCATAGAATAAACTACCTTATAAACCTCATCCATAAACTCTTGATGATCATCTCCCACTTTGGAACCAAGAAACTCGGGAGGGTGCATCCTAACAAAATCCCTCAATCTAGAAGCCGTAGAGTTCACATTAGGGTTCACATGAGTCCAGTATCCCTATTTACTTGGGCCGTCATGGCTTGGGTCAATACTTGGAGAGCCGATCTTATTTCCACATTTTTCATAGCCCCCGCATCAATAGGAGATTGAGGAACTTGAGGACGTTGGTTCACTTGAGGAGCTTATTCATTGACATTATTATCCTCCATTTTCCTTGCATTAGACCTTCATGTATTCATATTCTAAACACACAAAAAATGGATTTGGAGATGGACTTTATAGAGTTAAACTCTATGGCACGACTTAAGAATAATGAAAAGAAGTGTAGTTTCCTAACATCTTATAACCTCTCATTCATAAATGTGGCGTGCTTCACAGTTATGAATAAGACTCTACTCGACGTGGCTTATGACACATCATCCTAAAATCTTGTGCTCTGATACCATATTTGTAATAAACTGAGCCTACACCCCGGACGCAACACGGCATACAAGACACCGAAGAGCCTCATACAAGCCTCATAGCATTCATAACATAAGGCATAAGAAAAATGGTACGGAATTTAAAAACTTTTATCCATACAATCAAAGTCTTTATTTAAAAACAGTAGAAGTCTAACTTTGTCTCACATGGCCATTTAATACAACTTTGAATCAATAATAGGGTCACAACCCTTCAACATAGTCCGAAACATAAAATGACAATAAAGAAAGCTACTAAGACTCATATGTCGTCGAATCTTAAGGACTCACCACTGGCTAGGAGAATAGTCAATCCAAGCTTAGTCGAGAAAGAAGATCACCTTAATAACCGGAACCTACATTCATGTAAAAAATATAGAAAATATGGGTTAGTACAAGAATGCACTAAGTATGATAGCCATGTAAAAATCATGCTAAAAGGACATTTTAGTCGAAAACCATACATTCAACATGTTTGAGAATCATCATGTACTTTTAGTATAAAAATATGAGTCACAAGCATAGTCATCATGTAAATCATTATAACATAATAAAACCATCATATTAGGCAACCCTAAGTTACACTTGTGCAATGTATGAATGACATCCCATAATACCATTCATACTAAGTACCCCTTTGAGGCCACCATAGACAAGGAACTTTCACATTCAATAAGTCATATCAAGGAAAGCAACTCATCACAACATTACAATTTAAGCATTCATTCTTACATTAAGCCTTATGTCAACATTCTCTATAGCATCATTATAAGCACATTCATTTCATTAGACATTATGACATTCGAGAAACACACCATATCCATTCTCAAAGCCTACTCGTGTAATGCATGAATTGCATCCTGATGAGTATGAGATTTGGACTCATTTAGGGCCTTGTTTATAATGATTTAGTGTCCTCAAATGCTTATTTTGTGTTGATAACTAATGTAAATCCTTGATTTCCAGGTATTTGGATTGAGGAGCAAAGGAAGGACACTAATTTGCAAAAAGAAACGAAGCAAGCTGAAAGAATGATGAAAAGAGAGCCTGGTGATCACCAAGTCCTTTTGGCGAGTCGCTGAGTGGCCATTTGACCGCCTAAATTTCCAGTGTGCCAAGCCCTGAAAGATAAAATGAAGTTGGTGAGAGAAAGGAGCAGTCGGCGGATCACCGAGTGATTCCGCAATGCAGAGTTAGATCTCCCAAAGTTACAGACCTGGAGAATGCTGAAGGCCAAGGCAAAAAGGCGATGGAATTGACCAAAGGGCGGATCGCCGAGTCGATCGGCGAGCCTGACTTACTGCACCAAATTGCCTTTCGCAGCATATTTTTGGCGTATATAAATACATTTTTGAACATTTACTTTAGCATCTTAGATCTTGTAATCTATATTTTATCATACTTTCAAGTGAGAACTCTGAGTATTCAGACAATTTTTCCTTAGATTTGAAAAATTGAGGTTTTTCACTTTTGAGAAATTGGAAGTGGGTCTTTGAGATTCTTCAATTTGGACCTTTGTAAAGATGAAATTAATCGTACCCAGTTGATGGAAACACAATTTGGTAACGATTTTTATCTTTTTATCATGTCTAGCTAAAACACCAATTCTTGGGGTGTGATTATGTGATTATGGGCTGATTTAGTTTATAGGTATTGCTGATTGTTAGTTTAAATGCTATGTAGAAGTTATTTCAATCAGTATTTGTGGTTTCAATTAAAGAATTGTAGGTGCAAATGCAGTTCTACCTTCGTGTTTTTGGCTTGCTCGAGAGGTTTTAAAACCAAGATTATTGATTGATGGTCTGTGAGTATTGGGTTATCATGGATTCAGCTCGAGAGAGTGAATCCTAATCCCTTTTCCATACATTCAGCTCGAGAGAGTGAATGGACTAAAGCGTAGGCTATTCTTATTTTGCATGCCTATCGATGTTCAAGAGAAATCAACTTGATTCGGGGTAAATTATTCGAGAAAAGGTTTACCTCCTCTATAGTCTAGCTTATTCACTAATTTACAGCTATTTTCTAATAGTTGCAATTACCTATTTGTCTAAATTAGCCTATAATCGAATCACATCCCAAGAACCCATCTCATTATTGTCATTTTTGTGTTATTTTGTTGTTGCTGTAGTTAATAATTCAACCAAAACCCCCCTGATTTGACATTCGTGTCAGTTCCTGATTTGAATTATGTTTTTATTCGTAAATGTCTATTCATATGGCTGATTTGAACATATTCACACTTGACTCTTGAATCTTGAACACGTACCACTCTCTGTGGGATTCGACCCCAACTCATTTAATTGATAATTATACTATCGATCATTGACACTTAGAATTGGATGAAGTGTCCTTGAAACATTAATCAAAATGGCGCTGCTGTCGGGGAGTGGTGTTGGTTAAGATTCTTTGGTTAAGTTAAACTTTGTTCTTTTTAGTTGTAGTTGAATCTACTTACTTTGAGTTTTGGTTTTCATGTTGCATGTTTAAGAACAGAAGAAAGGAGCATGTCTTGTAGAAATGGTGATCCAAAGGACCACCCTCCTTTGAAATTGATGAGTTTTAGGGATAACATCCTAACTTTCAGGCAATTGGAGGGTGAGTCAATCCATGAGTTGTGGCTGAGATTTAAGTCACTATTGTTGCAATGCCCAACTCATGGAATTCCTGAAAACATGCTACTAGACTGCTTCTATAAAGGTCTTGGTCCGGAGAACAGAGGAGTGGCTGACCAAATTTCTCCAGGTGGTCTCTAATGACTACCCTATGCAGTAGCAGCCCAACTCCTTGATCATATGGCCAAGACCAACAAAGAGACTGAGAAGGACTAGATTTTGGCCACAATGTTGACTCAGCTGGATCTCGTGGCCAAACAATTATGAAATTGGAGGTACCGTACAAAAATAAAGAGCGGCACAGTCCCCCTCATGAGCGTATAAAGCCCAAGGAAGGCGAGGGTGGACAAGTAAAAAGAGATACTCTCACTCATTCTCCACAAAGTCGAAGAACACGACAAAGTGTTGAATGAGATTAAAGAGAATGTCTCACTACTGAATCAGATGACTGCTTCCCATTCCATATCTATTCAGCTACTGGAGACCCAAATGGGTCATGTGTTGGCTCGTCTGTACCCCACAAATCCAAATTGAATGGGGAATTGTGTCGTGCCACGACGTTAACTAAGGCGCTTCTTGGGAGGCAACCCAAGTTTTACTGCTTTCTTTTTTATTTTGAAATAATGGTGTGTTGATTGTGCAGGTTAAAGTGTGGAATGTGTTTAAAAAGTGTAGGTTGGCGAGCAAAATGTCCAGTCGGCGACTCGCCGAAGTGGTCGGTGATACCGATTTGGACCGCCGTTGGACTCAGCAAATTCTAAGGTTGGAGTCTGTAAAACTCGGCGAGCCCAGGAGCAAATTGGCGTGTCATCAAACAGGTTGGTGATCATGACTTTGGCCATCGTTTGGAACCCCACATTAACTGGAGGTCCTGTAAAACTCGGCGAGCAAAACTAATGTCGCCGAATGGGCGAGAACTGGACGGTTTTAAAGGCCAAAGATTTAAACTTTCAAACTCTTTCACATTCCCTCACTTTTTAACTTGCCAAACTCACACCCGCACTATATTTTCCCTTATTTTTGCAATATTACCACTTTTTAGTCGTCGATTGTGTGATCAGAGTTGGATTTCTTTGCCTCCTAGCTTTTCAAAGTATTTATTTGGCATTAAAGGTTGGTTTTCCGAATCCCAAACTCATATTCAGTGATTTTTACTTATTTGGAATTATTTGTATCTTAAAGATGTGTGATGGGCCTCTCTGATCTTTAATTGTATGCTTGTGTGCCTATTTTAATTTAAATATCATGCCTATATTGCCTAATTTTTTATTTCCCAAAATTTTATGCTTAAAATTGATCAATATTGTTGGGTTGAGTTTTGTTGTTGTTGGGTCTAGTCTGGTAAAGTCTAAGTAACCCACATTTGTGCCAAATGACGTGATTTTCCCAATGATGGAGCGGTTGACGTTATTCTTAAGGGCTTAAGTCATCAAATGGCCAAATTTGGCCAAACTGGGAGAAGTTTGAGTACCTCGGGGGCATGGGTGTAATGGGTCTTAGTCTAATTGAAATAGGGTATGTTTTGATTTTGTTTTCGCGGGCTGCGGGGTTGAATTTGGAAGATGGGCTTGAAATTAGGCACATTGGGCAGTATGGCGAGCTGGGTCGAGCTCACCGAACCACTCGGTGGTTCGTCAAATCCTTCTATATCGCCTTTAGTTTCAATCAATTGTTAAGTTTGGGTACTGTAACTCGCCAAAAGCTTTCTTGATCTCCCTTTCTGCGCCCCTAACCCAAATACACTATGACTTTCAGTGGGCTTGTCCTAGCTCACCGAATGTTGTCGGGGATTCGCTGAAAGGCCCCTCCCATCGCCGACATGCCAATTTTTCTAAGAAACTTTGAGTTAATCCTTTCGGCGATCCCGATCTGGCTCGCTACAGTGATTCGGCTACTCACCGATTAGTTCGGCGAGTCTGTCTGCAACTATTTTTCTGCAACTTTTCTTGAAATGAATCTAACTCTTTTTGATATTTTTGCAGACATGGCTAGAACCAACCTCGACATGCCACCCCACAAAAGAATGTGGAGCGTAGTGATCAATGAAGGGGCAGCAAATCCCCCTAAAAAGGGAAAGGCGACACCTCCCAGTGGAGGCATAGGCAAAGGCAAGAGGCCCGTATCTGAGGCCCCGGAGCACAACTCCAACAGGGAGAGAGAGTCCATTGACTCCCAGGATGCACTCTCCGAGCTGGATGATGACCAACCTCTACATTCCAGGCGAAGGGAACTTCATCCTAGGTCTCGCCTAGACTCATCTAGAGCTCCAGCAGTCACCCCTCCTGCAGCAGATGCAACGCTAGCTCTGGCACCGACTGTGACCTTAGTGCTACCAGTGGTTCCTCCACCCCGACTACTTAACAGATTGAAGGCTCATGGTTTAAGGACAATTCTAGAGGAGAAGTTGTTATCCACTGATGGCTTAGTGGGTAGACACTCCACAGTGAGGGACACGCTCCAGTATCATCATTTCGAGCAGTTCACCAGGCCCTGGGGCCCCTATATTCCTACATGGGTCTGTGAGTTTTATATAACATACAGAGAGATGGTTCCCAAGGGGATGAAGAAGGCCAGCACTTTCCGGCTGATAGAGTCTATTTTGGTATAAGGAGTAGTAGTGAGATGTTGTCGCGATTATATCAACGTTGTGTTGGAGAGGGGGTTAATCTTTGACTACCCAAACTTGGCCACCACTAAGACTCCCTTAGATGATCTCAAGGGTTCGCTTGCACCCCTTATCTGTTACACCACCCCAAGGTGGATAGAGGCAGGAGCTCCGATTGAGAAGAATGAGTTGAACGTAGCTGTGAGATATTGGTTCGGATTGATCAACAACTCCATCATGCCATCACAGAACAAGTCCATCCTCCACCATCCTAAGGCAGCATGTCTGGGGTATATCATATCTAGGAGGAGCATCGACATGGGACATATCATAGAGCAGGAGATGGCCGTGAGGGCCAAGCAGAGACAAACATCCCTTCATTTCTCGGTCTTGATCACAGAGTTATATCGGCGTGTTGGAGTTCCTCATGATGAAACAAGAGATTTTGAGGTCACTCCCATATCCTCCACTGATATCCAGCGTATAGAGGCCGAGTACACATGGGAAGAGGCAGACAAGAAGAGAGAAGCCCCAGTAGATGCATACCCAGAGGTGGACATTGACTTTATACCTGCAGAGGCACCTTTGCCTACTCCGGCCTCTGAGCCTTCAGGTACTTTCACTACCTCCCAGTCTCCTGGTACTTCTACTGCATCCCATCCCACCAAGATCACTCAGGCCATGCTTCTGAAGATGGGGTACTTAGCCTATTCTACGGATGTGAGGGCTACTCGATTGGAGGTTGCGGTACCATGGATGATAGAAGCTACTATCTTAGTTGCACTGACACCCCTATGAGCATCGATTGACACTCTCACTGCGAGAGTTGAAACTTGTGAGAATAGACAGGGGCGACTTCAGAGGTGACAACTTTGAGAGCCGAGGTGGCAGATCTAAGGAAGGATGTGGACTATGTTAAGTCTACAGACTTCACCTCTTTATTTGAGGTATCCAAGACAGAGGGTGTTGCAGCTACATCTGAGGTTCCTCCGACTACCACCGGAGATGTACATATGGATGACATAGCAATTGATGAGTGAGAGGCAGAGACAGACGAGGAGCAGATAGAGGTGCGAGATGTTGAGGTATATGATGATCTCGCAGACCTTGAGGATGCGATGTTTGAGACCGCTCGCCAGACCTCTTTGAGAGACACCACCATGGTTGAGTCCAGTGGAGCTGGTACTTCTGGGGTGACCCCGGGCACTGATTCCCTGACAGGTGGAGCAACTGCTTAGACATGACTTCTCTTTACCTCCCTCTCTGTCATTTCTATTGATGTTTTAGTACTTTATTGCATTTGAGGACAAATTGCTTTTGTTTGTGGTGGGGTGAGGTATTTCCATACCTACCCTATTTGTGACTATTACTTTTGTATATATTGGGTTTTGTGTCGTATATTTTGTTTTGCGGATATTTGAGCTTGTGGTTCCTTGTTTTAATTGCAAATAGTTTTTGGACCCTTTTGAAAGAAAATTGTCACATCTTGATTGTGTTTAATTAGGGTTGTTCTTGTACAAATTTGAGTATCGATTGTGATCAATACCGATGACTTGAATAGTGCTCTCAATCAAACAAAAATGAATGTGCGGTTACGATGAGGCCAAATGAAGTTGCATAGACAATATGTGATTTTTTTGTATCTCGTTGTGACTCTCCGGTTATCGAATTGAGTCTCTTGTGATGAACATGACACACTAGAGAAAGTGTGGAATCTTGTTTGATATTGGTGCCAATGCCTTGTGTGATGAGCTTACCGTGAACCTTGGGTGATGACACCAAGAATTTGCCTCGTTGTTCCGGTTGACTAAGTGATGCATGCTCTTGAAATGATCTTAGGCAATAATTTGAAAGAGTGAAACAATTTGACATTATACCTCTTTTGTGGCCTACCTTGTGAGTGTGTGAACTTTGCTTGAACACCCTTTGAGCCTTAGCCTTTTTCTTGGAAAAAACTTGATGAAAATAAAACCTCTCTTTATCCCTTCACCCATAATCCTCATGAAGTGTTGTTTGTTTGAATAGCCAACTTAGGCCAAAATCCTAAGTTGGGGTTGTGGTGAAAAGAGAAGGTAAATCAAGAAATGCAAAGAAATCCCCCTTTTTGATCCATGATTTTGAGAAATATGGAACCCCTACCATACAAACAAAAAAGAAGAGAAAAATAAAAGGAGAATGGGGTGTCCGGTAGTTCATGGAAAGTGAATAATGGGGTGTCCGGTAGTCCATGGAAAGTGAAAGTACAAAAGAAAATAGGGTGTCCAGTAGTCCATGGAAAGTGAATAAAGGGGTGAATTTTAAGCATGAATGAGAATGATGAATAAAAGGAATTGAAGTATTGTTCATACCACATTTCATGAGGATAGGCAGCCAGTAAGCCTAAATGATCATTCCTTTACACTCAGCCCCGTTACAGCCTTGAAAAGACCCTTTTGATCTTGAATGAGCTGAAACAAGTGTTGATTGGAAAATAAGGGCAAACCTATGGGTAAAGTCATGCATGTGTTCATCTTTGTGAGTGTGAGAGTTGCATCTGATTCTGAAACTATAAAATGTTGAACCATTCTATGTGAATATGGAATCATTCTTTGTGTGAGGGTATTTGAGTACCTTTGTTGAGCTTGAACTTGCATTTGAAGCAAGTACAGTGAACTTGAGTATCTTTGATAATGGTTAGTCACAACTTGAGTATTTGAGTGCACAATTGATCCTTGCATGAGTAAGTTGAGTCTTGTTGTGTGCATTCATGATTGAGTTTTGTGTAGCACTGTTTGAGACATCCTTTTTGAACTGTTGAACTTGAGTTTTACTTGAGGACAAGCAAATGTTTAAGTTGGGGGTGTTGATGAGTCCGAGATTTGGACTCATTTAGGGCCTTGTTTATAATGATTTAGTGTCCTCAAATGCTTATTTTGTGTTGATAACTGATGTAATATCCTTGATATCTAGGTATTTGGATTGAGGAGCAAAGCAAGGATACTAATTTGCAAAAAGTAACGAAGAAAGCTGGAAAAAGGATGAAAAGAGTGTCTGGTGATCGCCAAGTCCATTTGGCGAGTCACCGAGTGGCCATTTGACCACCTAAAGTTTCAGTGTGCCAAGCCCTGAAGAAGATACTCAATTTGGCGAGAGAACGGAGCAGTCGGAGGATCACCGAGTGATTCCGCGATGCAGAGTTAAATTGCCCAAAGTTACAAACCTGGAGGATGCTGAAGGCCAAGGCAAAAAGGCGATGGAATTGACCAAAAGGCTGATCGCCGAGTTGATCGGCGAGCCCAACTTATTGTGCCAAATTTTCCCTTGCAGCATATTTCTGCGACTATAAATACATTTTTGAACATTTAGTTTAGCATCTTGGATCTCTTAATCTATCTTTTATCATACTTTCAAGTGAGAACTCTGAGTATTGAGACAATTTTTCCTTAGCTTTGAAAAATTAAGGTTTTTCACTTTTGAGAAATTGGAAGTGGGTCTTTGAGATTTTTCAATTTGGACCTTTGTAAAGATGAAATTAATCGTACCCAGTTGATGGAAACACAATTTGGTAACGATTTTTATCTTTTTATCATGTCTAGCTAAAACCCCAATTCTTGGGGTGTGATTATGTGATTATGGGATGATTTAGTTTATGGGTATTGTTGATTGTTAGTTTAAATGATGTTTAGAAGTTATTTCAATCAGTAATTGTGGTTTAAATTAAAGAATTGTAGTTGCAAATGCAGTTCTACCTTCGTGTTTTTGGCTTGCTCGAGAGAGGTTTTAAAACAAAGATTATTAATTGATGGTCTGTGGGTATTGGATTGTCATGGGTTCAGCTCGAGAGAGTGAATCCTAAACCCTTTTCCACACATTCAGCTCGAGAAAGTGAATGGACTAAAGCGTAAGTTGTTCTTATTATGCATGCTTGTCGATGTTCAAGAGAAATCGACTAGATTCGGGGTAAATTATTCGAGAGAAAGTTTACCTCCTCTATAATCTAGCTTATTCACTAATTTATAGCTATTTTCTAATAGTTGCAATTACCCATTTGTCTACATTAGCCTATAATCGAATAACATCCCAATAACTCGTCTCATTATTGTCATTTTCGTATTGTTTTGCAGCTGCTGTAGTTAATAATTCAACCAAAAAACCCCTGATTTAACATTCCTGTCACCCCCTGATTTGAACTATGTTTTTATTCGTAAATGTCTATTCATATGGCTGATTTGAGCATATTCACACTTGACTCTTGAATCTTAAACATGTACCACTCCCTGTGGGATTCGATCCCAACTCATTTAGTTGGGTTATTATACTGACTAGAGATCGTTGACACTTAGAATTGGATGAAGTGTCCTTGAAACGTTAATCACATCCCATACTACCATCCACACTTCATAGAACCTCTTGAGTAACCATAGTACATAACTTACATGATGGAAATAATCCCTAACCGACATAGACCATGTGAGAAAATCATAGAATCCGGTGTCATGTCCCACACCGAAAAGAGTTGGTCTACTTGCCTAAGGTAGAACCGCTAATTTAGCTTAGGTGGATCCACTAGCTATAACCTACGTGGGCACATAATTATGGGATAAGGAAGATGTTAATAGACCCGGCCTAACATGGGGAGAGCGTCCACCTTACAATATCCACTCGGTGCTAAGCATTAAATTCCCATAGAGTAGTTCATTCTCTTTCATTATTATACATGAGAGGGATGCCATTGGCCTACCAACTCAAGGTACATTATTACACACATGAAATGGCTACCATTAGGTCTACCGATTCAAGGTACATCATTAGAATAGGGCTACAATTTGGTCTACCGATTGAAGATTCATCATTATAGTAATTCATAGACTCATCATAAAAGGACTACCATTAGTCTACCGATTCAAGACAAAGCCTAGAATACTTTATTAATCATTTATGAAAGGGATGCCATTGTCCTACCGATTCAAGGTTCATTAAGTCAAGATACTTTTAGTTACACAAGAAGAGGATGTCCTAAGCCTACCAATTCAAGGTAACTTATTCATTGAGAAAACATTCACAACATGTAATCATTATTCACAAGTGTATCATTGAGAATAGCCTTTCAATCAATACAACAAGCTTACCATAGTCTTATACATTTCATGCATAGTCATGTGTAAGGGTATGGGGAGAATGATCTTTCAACAATACCACAATTACACCATAATCATAGGATCTTCACTTAAATGAATCATAAACACATACACAATTCTCACAAACATGTACAAAGCCTCATAATTTTCCCTTCAAGGACCATGAATCACATTCAACCCAAACATCTAGAATTACTACATTATATATGGAGAACATCATGATTCAATAAACTCAATCAATATACACATAATTTTTTCACATGCATCTATAATCAATCAACCCAAATCATGAAGTCACAATTTAGCAATATGGGGAATTCATGGGTTCTTGGGGGTATTTCATCATAAATCAACAATAAATCATCAATGCAATCATAATCCATCATATATAAACCATTGAAACGTTTTGAAAGAGAACCCATGAATTAGAGTGAAGCCATAGCTTTTTGGGGTAATAGAAAGCTTTGAAATCAAGTTTTGAAGGGACTCTATGGGTGAAAGCTACCCGTAGATGAAAAGCTAACATACCTTAATGGATTTTCCCCCTTAATTTGAGAAGAAAGACATTGATTATTCAAGCCCTAGTGTCACGACCCAAGCCTAGGGCCTAGACGTGACCGGCGAATGAGGAACCCGAAGGAACCTCAAACAAGCCTCATAGCGTATCATTACACATCCTTGGTCGCGGAAGCAAATAAAATGACCATAAGCGATAAGCATAATCAAGGGG
>JAJOOS010018456.1:0-24115 GCA_029582725.1 Solanum chiquidenum | reverse complement strand
ATTAGGTCTACCAATTCTAGGTCATTCATTCATTCATTCAAGAAAAGGCTACCAACATTAGGTCTACCAATTCTAGGTCATTCATTCATTCATTCAAGAAAAGGCTACCAACATTAGGTCTACCAATTCTAGGTCATTCATTCATTCATTCAAGGAAAGGCTACCAACATTAGGTCTACCAATTCTAGGTCATTCATTAGATAAGAAGAGGATGCCTAAGCCTACGAATTCAATACATGATATTACATGCAAGGTCACATTCATCAATACAAGAAAATGATGCCTTAAGCCTACCAATTTAAGGTACATCAATCCACATTACTTACATTTATACAAGAATAGGAATCCTAAGCCTACCAATTCAAGATATACAATTCATAGAAGAAAACCCATCACATTCCATCATCATCATTCATGAGTGTTAATTGAGAATATGTTTTCAATCAATATCACAATTACATTCTAAACATGATCATTATACATTCATTGAAATAACACACATATACTTTACATTATGATCGTACATAGATCTTTCATATATAGAGGTACAAGGAAGATATCCATCAATTCAATACCACAATATACATAGTAAGTAAACACCTCCACCTTTCAAGTGGATCAATAGATCAAGAACAATTCTACTTCAATATGTAATTTGATCATAACTTGTCCTTCAAGGATCATGGATCACATTCACCCTCACACCTTAGATCAATACAATTTGGCAAGAGAAATAACATAATTTCAACATTCTATATCCATGTACACATAAACAATTGACATACTTCATAATCAATCAAATCACAATCTCAAATCACAACTTAGGAATTTGGGGGAAAACATGGGTTCTAGGAATAAATCATCGTCAATCATCTTTAAATCCACAATTCATTCACAATTCAATGCAACAGTGCCTTTAGAAATCGTTTTGAGTCTAACCCATGCATAGATTGAAATCTAGGGTTTTAGAGAAAACATTGGAGACTTGAAATCACTTTTGAGATTGGCTCCTTGAAAGAAACTAAGTCAAGGATGAAGACCACCATACCCTTTTAAGAAGAACTCCACAAAAATCATTTGAAAAACATGAAGATTTGACCTTGGAAGCTTGAAGTATTCACCTCCAATGGAGGTTTCTAGAGAGAGAACCTTTGGAGGGGAGGGGAGGTTTTGATTTTGGGTTTTGAAATAATGAGTTCTCAATGTGTTTTAATACTTTAAAAACCTTTAAAATACCATAAATAATTAATTAAAACCATCCCCCAACCAAAAAAGACTGAGGAAAACCAATTCACCCTCCACTAGGCCGAGATATTTGACAGTAACAAAGGTGCAAACTACGCCCTAGATTCACGGATCGTGAGTCTACTCACGGACCTTCCTGTTGGTCCATGGTCTGGGGATGCAGCTTGCAAATGTGGCCCTTGACCTACGGATCAAGACCACGAGTCGTGGTTTGGTCTACGGGGCGTGATCCCCTTCCGTGGTTCACAAAAACTTGGGCAGCTTGTTGGTTTCAAGGGAGCTTGGAGGTTAGTTTTAGGGTCCTCCTCAAGGACCTCTAGGATGGTCCTTGGGGAGTCGTACCTTGACGTTTGACCCCTAAACCACTCAACCAAAGCTTGGAACAATATTAAACACCGTCAAACCACATGACAACTCAAAGACACACAAGTTAGGCTCTAGTTTCACTTATTCATTTTACGGGTCGTTACAAGATAGCTCGATGCAGAATGGTCAGTATGCACTATGACCTTAGAACCAAGCAAGCAGGACCTAAATTTCTCGAATGCGGAAACCATAATACAGAGTTCCTGTTCAGTTACAATATAGTTCTTTTGAGCAACATTCAGAGCTTTGTTGGCATAGTAAATAGGATGAAGAATCATCTTTCGGCTCTGACCTAATACTACCCCAAGCGCCACCCCACTTGCATCACACATAACTTCAAACGGTTGTCCCCAATCTGATGAAATAGTGATAGGTGCGGAAGTTAACTTGGATTTCAACTCTCCAAATGCTCTTACACAAGCATCATCAAAATCAAACATACACTTTTTTTTTGAGTAGTTTGCACAGTGGGTGTGCATTTTTTGAGAAATCTTTTAAGAACATCCAGTAAAAACCTACATGCCCAAGAAAAATCCGAACACCTTTTACAGAGATGGGTGGTGGAAGCTTTTCTATTACCTCAACTTTGGCTCTATTAACCTCAATACCTTTCCTTGAAATCTGATGACCCAAAACTATATCATCTTTCACCATGAAGTGGCATTTTTCCCAATTGAGTACAAGATTGCACTCTTCACATCATTTTAGTACCTCGACCAGATGCATCAGACAACCATCAAATGAGTCACCTAACACAGAGAAATCAACCATAAATACCTCAATCATGTCCTCCACCATATCTGGAAATATCGATATCATACGACGCTGGAAGGTCGATTGAGCATTAAATAACCGAAATGGCATCCTTTTAAAGGCGAAAGACCCATAAGGACATGTGAAGGTGGTTTTCTCTTTATCTTCTGGAGATATAGATATTTGATTGTACCCTGAATACCGATCTAGAAAACAATACCAACCCTTACCAGCGAGATGATCTAACATCTGATCCATTAACAACATTGGGAAGTGGTCTTTTTCTGTCGATGTGTTTAGCTTGTGGTAGTCCATGTACACTCTCCAACAAGTTACTGGCCTCATTGGAATAAGCTCATTTGTAGAATTCGGAACCACGGTGATTCCCCCTTTGTTGGGCACACACTGAACATGACACATCCAACTACTATCAGCAATGGGATAAATGACTCCAACATCCAACCATTTAATGATCTCCTTTTTCACAACCTCTTGCATAGGGGGATGTCTTATTTGATGATCAATACTTGGCTTACTTTCCATCATGAGTTTGATTTTGTGAGAACAAATGCCCGGTGGAATGCCAATAATGTCCGCAATAGTCCATTCTATAGCCCTTTCGAACCTCTTCAATACAGATAAAAGGCATCTACTCGCTCTTTGCACAAATCAGAAGCAATGATTACTGGTAAAGTGCTATCTTTCCCCAAGAATACCTACCTCAAGTAAGATGGTAGAGGCTTGAGTTCCAGTTTTGGAGGCTCATCTACAGACGATTTTGTAGGTGGTGAGTCTCGATTCTTCATATCTAACTCCAATCTCTTTGATTTGGAACGGAATTTGAACCAATCATGTTCAACAACTAGCTTATCATAGTCTTCACTACCATCACTATCAAAATTCATCATTACCATTGCTAGTGCATTAACACCCAACCTTTCTTCAATAGACACATCAGAATCTTGCTTCCCAATGTGATTTACCATCGATACCGCTTTAAGATCACTTTCCTACTTCATAAACCTACAGATGTTAAAAGTTACCTTCTCATTGTTCAATCGAAACATCATCAGCCCTCTCTCCGTATCGACTAAGGCACGCCCAGTAGCGAGGAATGGTTTCCCTAAGATTATGGGGACCTCAAAATCAACCTCACAATCAAGTATCACAAAGTCTTTCAGAAAGATTAACGACTCCACATTCACAAGGACATCTTGAAGCACTCCAATGGGCCTCTTCACAGTTTTATCGGCCATAAGTAGACGCATCACAGTCAGTTTTGGAGACCCTAAACCCAACTTCTTATAGATTGACAATGGCATCAAGTTATTACTGGCACCTAAATCACACAAAGCTTCGCAAAGTGCATACCCCAATGGTACAAGGGATAGTGAAAGCTCCAGGATCCTCTTTCTTTTGCACAAGTGACCTAGTAGCAACAACACTGCAATGTTGCATCCTCTCATTATTCTCAAGACTACCAACCCTCTTTTTGGTCACCAAGTCTTTCATGAATTTCATATACCCAAGAATGTTTTCCAAAGCTTCTATAAATGGGATGTTTATGGATAGTTGCTTCAACATAGCTATGAACCTGCGATATTTTCCCTCTTCAGTCCTTTTCACTAATCGTTGTTGGAATGGATATGGAGGTCTAGGAATAGGAATAACTTTTTGGGTCACCCCAATTTCCTTTTTTGTATCACCTTTTGGAATTTCAATAACCTCAATCTCATCCTCATCCTTTTCTATCACTTGTTCAACCTCAGGCGGCATGGAGAGGTCAATGGTCTACTTTCCTCCGCGAGTATTGACTGCCATACAATGCCCATCATGTTTCATATTCTGGATGGTGTTGCTAGGAAGTGTACCTGGCTGAGGTGGGTTCACAGTGGTGGACAACGGATGTAATTCCTATAAGGGAATCACAACTAAAATGCACAATTTAAATACAGAAAAGTAAAGATATATAGATAGACAAAAAAAGAGGAAACAAAAAGCAACCAAAGGGTATATTAAACCCAATGACCTCGATCCGTTAATACTAAAAGAAGCACCTAACTCTTATGATGACCTCAAGGGAATTGATATCCCAAGCAACCAAAGTTTCTAACAAAAGACAACAAAAGCTTAACCAACCTGTCAACACTCAAACATGAGTGTTCAGTTTTCAACATTAAAATTAAACTACTCTAAAATGAACCCAAACTAGTTATTTATAGTTTTAGGATAAAAGGGCCCAAAAGTGACCTGATGTGACAAAGGGTGAGTCGAGTCGGGCTCACCTAGGTGGCATGGGTGATGAGCCGACTGGTCGGAGAGTTTTCCTATGTGGCCTCAACTCTAGCCACATTCTGGAACATTAGGCGAGTTGGGATCATCACCTAAGCCCTTTGGCGATGCGCCAAGTGGTTCCTGATCGCCAAAAGTATTACCCCATGCGATCTTCAAGGTATGAAAGCCCTTGCTTGTCATCAAAACCATCTCGAGCACCTCCATTTTCAGGAATTACCCTTGCATCCTTTGAAGGTATTAAGCCTGGCTTCTAGTTAATGGCCTTGATATAATCTATATTGCATCATTCTCTCCTTCTTGAAAAGTATTTGTCCTCAAATTGGACGGATCATCATCATCAATTATTGGGAATGGTGACATGTCCCACATATTGAGAGTGTTGTGCACTTGATACTCCGGAGTAAGGGCAACCTCGTAGGCATTGTCATTGAGTCTCACAAACACTAGAAATGGTCGATCAACTCTCGACATCAGCTTCATCTTGCGATGGGTGGGGAATTGCTCCTTGCAAAAATGTACCCAAACCCAATCACCCGATTCAAAAACAATCCTCTTGCGGCCCTTGTTATCCCTTTTGGATACTTCTTGGTTCTTCTTCTCTATGTGCAGCCGCACCTTTTCATGAAGCTTCTTCATGGCTTCAGCTTGTTTACTCCCATCTAGGATTAACACAACATCTTGAGAAAGATGAGTGAGATCTAAAGGGGTTAAGGGGTTAAAACCATAACCACTTCAAATGGAGTCATGCCAATAGTTCTATTAATAACTCGATTATAAGCAAATTCAACTAAAGGAAAATGTTCCTCCCACGAGGCCAACTTTCCATGCACGACGGCACGAAGCATAGAACCCAAGGTCCTATTCACAACTTCAGTTTGGCCATCAGTTTGTGGGTGACAAGAAGTTGAGAACAACAACTTAGTACAAAGTCTACCCAACATTTCCTTCGAAAAGTGACTAAGGAACTTTGGATCCCTATCACTTACAATTGTTTAAGGAATACCATTCAATTTAACAACATGCTCAACAAACAAAGATGCTATATTGGAAGCATCATCACATTTATGACATGGAATGAAATTAGCCATCTTTGAAAATCAATCAACAACAACAAAGATGCTATCTCTACCTTTTTTGGTCCTTGGAAAACCCAAAATGAAGTCCATTGAAATATCAAGCCAAGGTCTTTGAAGGGTGGGGAGTGGAGTGTATAAACCATGGGGAAGGAGACGTGACTTAGCACGTTGGCATTCAACACATTGACCACAAATTCGAACAACATCCTTATACATTTTAGGCCAATATAATTGTTCCTCAAGAATTCCCCTAGTTTTGTCAATACCAAAATGACCCATCAAACCCCCATCGTGTGCCTCCCTCATAAATAGTTCTCTCCAAGAGCTCATAGGCACACAAATTCTCTTGCCTTTGAACAAGAAACCATCAAACTTGGAATAAGGAGTAGAAGAACTATCCCTTATCCACATTTCCCTCTGCCATTCCTCACAATCTTTGAAGATTTGAGCAAACACGGGATCGTTGGGATACAATGCCTTCAAGCATTCAAAGCCAATAAATTTAGAAGACAAAGTATTTATCAACACATGTTTTCTAGAAAAGGCATCGGCCACCACATTTTCCTTTCCCTTTTTGTATTGGATTACATAAGGGAAAGTTTCAAGGAATTGAATCCATTTGGTGTGCCTTTTGTTCAACTTTCCTTGGGCCCGAATATGTTTTAGGGACTCATGATCTGTCCTAATGACAAATTCCTTGGGCCACAAGTAGTGTTTCCAATTACACAAAGCCCTAATCAAGGCATAGAATTCAAGATCATAAGTAGAATAATTCAAAGTAGCACCTTTTAGCTTTTCACTAAAATAAGTAATGGGCTTTTGGCCTTGCATTAAGACGGCTCCAATGTCTACTTTACTAGCATCACCTTCCACTTCAAACATTTTATCAAAATCGGGTAATTTCAACAAAGGAGTGGAACTAAGCATCCATTTTAAAGTTTCGAAAGCTTTGGTTGTTCCTCACACCACTTAAAAGGATTATCCTTTCAGATTACCTTAGTCAAGGGATCTGCTATGGTACTAAAACCTTTGACAAACCACCTATAAAAAGTAGCCAACCCATGAAAGCTTCAAACATCGCTTATGGATTTCGGAGTTGGCCAAATCATAATTGCGTCTATCTTAGACTCATCAACTTCAACCCCTATTGAACTCACAACAAAGCCTAGGAAAACAACCTCATCAATATAGAATGAACACTTAGCAAGATTAGCATAAAGTTGTTCTTTCCTAAGCACATCAAACACACACCTCAAATGCTCAACATAATCATGCATGGTCTTGCTATAAATCAAGATATCATGAAAATAGACAACCACAAATTTCCCTACAAAGGGTTTTATCACATGATTCATGAGACGGATAAAAGTACTAGGAGTATTAGTGAGACCAAATGACATCACCAACCATTCATATAGATGATGAGTCCACAATTTGGACTCATTTAGGGTTTAATTTTAATAGAATTAGTGTCCTCAAATGCATATTTTGTCTAAATAACTGATGTAAATCCTTAAGTTTCAGATATTTGGAGTTTGAGGCAAAGCATGCATACTACTTGGCAAAAAGGAATAAAATGGCTGAAAAGTTGAAGAAAAAAAGGCTTGAGGATCGCCTAAGGAAATAGGCAAATCGCCGAATGGCCTTAATCTCGCCCAAAGTTCAAGTGTGCTGAACCCTGAAGGAAAAGATCAAGTTGGCGATGAAAGGGAGCAGTCGGCACGTCGCCGAACAGTCCCGCAAAGCAGTACTATATCGCCCAATGATCCATAATGCGAAGATACTGAAGGCAAAAGATGAAAGGCGATGAAGCAGACCAAAGGGCGGATCGCCGACTGGATCAGTGAACCCGACTAACTTCGCTGAATGGATCCTCCGCAGGACACTTTCTGAAAACTATAAATACTAGTTGAAGTTTTTATTTTAGTATCAAGTTTTATTATTCAGAAATAGTTTTTACACTTGAGTTTTAGAGCTTGGTTTTTGGAGACAATCTTTCCCTTAGTTTGAAGGTTTTGAAGGTTTTCATTTCCAAGAAATTGGAAGTGGGTATTGAAGAATCTTCTTGGTAGACTTGTTTAATGGGGATTTGAAGCATACCCAGTTGATGTTGCTTCAATATGGTATCATTTTCTTCTGTTTTTCCATGTCTAGCTAAAATCCCAATTCTTGGGGTGTGATTTTGTGAATATGGGTTAGATTATCTGTTGGGTCTTGCTTGTTGGTGGTTTATTTGTTGCTTTGATGTGATTTCGTTTAGTAGTTGTGGTGGAACTTAATGAAATTGTAGTTGCAAATACGATTTCACCTTTGTGTTTTCAGCTTGCTCAAGAAAGAGGACATAAAACTAAGACTACTAAATTGATAGCTGGTGGGAGTGGGTTGACATGAGGTTCAACTCGAGAAAGTGAACCCTAGTCTTATTCCCACACACTCAGCTCGAGAGAGTGAGTGGGCTAAGGCAAAGGTTGTTCTTTATGCGGCAAGTGGGTGTCCGAGAGGAACCCATTTGATTTGGGGTAAGTTGCTCTAGAGAGAATTTATCCCTACTATAGTCTAGCCTAGTCACAAATATTCATTTAATTTATTACAAAAAGCATGTACCCAATGATTTAGTCTATCCCGTATTCCTATCACATCCCAAGAATCACGTCTCCTTGATTAGTACTTTTTGTATTTTCACTATTTTTTCTCACTTGTTACAAACTCCCATTGTTATTTGACACTTGCGTCACCCCTTAGATTTAGTATGTTTACATTCGATAATGTTTATAACTATAGTTCATTAGAACTAAACTCTTACTTTGCTACTTGTTTCTCAACTGTTAAACCACTCCCTTGGGACTTGACACCAACCCTTGGTTGGGTTATATTACTATTTATGACCATTGGACACTCGTACTAGAGGTAGTGTCTTGATAAGCGTGATTGTAAAAAGGACTTATCAAAATGGCGCCGTTGCCGGGGAGTGGTATCGGTTGAATTTTTTTAGTTTAATGACATTTTTTTTGTTCTTCTTAGTCATAGTTTACTCACTTTACTTTTAGTTTCATTTTTTTTGTGTTGATGTGTAAGCATTAAATTGAAAATGGCTGATATGGACTAAGAAGTCGAGGGGGACTTCACGTTAGCCGCACTGGCGACTCAGCTGAATGATTTAGCCACTAAAATATCAGAGGTGGAAGTCCAGTGCAAGAGCCAAGGGAGGTACATACCCCCTCATGAGCGAAAATAGTCTAGAGACAGGGAGAACAATCATGTCGAGGACACACTCTAAATCAATCTCCCAAAGATCACCGAACAAGATCAAATGTTGGAAGAGCTGAAAGAGAATATTTAAGTGTTGAATCAAATGATCAACTCCCATTCTAGATCGATCCAGCTGATCAGGACACTCATGAGTTATGTAGTGCCTCCACTTCACTCAAATGAACTATTGGGGTTACCTAGTAACATTAGGACCAACCCCACCAATGGAGAGTGTGTAAGGACTCACGTCGTGCCACAACGTTAACTAACGCGCTTCTTCGGAGGAAACCCAAGGTTTTAAATGCTTCTGTTTGCTTTTATAAATAATGGTGTGTTAGTGGTGCAGGTTTAAATGTTGAAAGTGTTTGGAAAATGCATATTGGCGGGTAAAAGGTCAGTCGGCGAATCGCCAAAATGGTCGGCGTGCATGATGAAGACCGTCGTTTGGACCCTCACTTTGACTGATGGTCCTGTAAACTTTGGCGAGCCTAGTGACCACTTGGTGTGTCATCGAGTGGATCGGTGAGTGCAACTAATGTCACCGAATGGACGCAAACTGGATGATTTATAAAGGCCAAAAGTCTTGGAATTTGAAATTCTTCACTTTCCCTCACTTTTAAACTTCACAAACTCACACCAAGTTAGTATTTTCCTCATTTTCGTATTTTACTACTATTTTGGTTGGTTGATTTGTGCTCAGAGTTGGATTTCTTTGCCGCCTAGCTTTTCAATTGCATTTAATTGGCATAAAAGGTGAGTTTTCCAAACCCCGAGTTTATTTTATTGAAGTTTGTACTTATTTGCTATGATTGTATATTAGTGATGTGTGTTGGGCCTCTCTGATAGGAATAGAATGATTGATTGCCAATTTTAATTCAAAAATCTTGTCTGTATTGTCTTGATCGTTATAAAGCCCATATTTTTATGCCTTGGAATGAATGAAACTTGATTGGGTGATGTTTGCATGTTGTTTAGATTGATTGGGTGAAGTCTGAGTAACCCATGCATGTGCTAAATGAAGAAAATTGTTCAATGATAGAGCGGGTGACACCACTTTTAAGAGCAAATATCGTCAAATGGCCAATTTTGGCAAAATCGAAAAAATCTGAGTATACCGGGGTGATGGGTAATACGGGTATTGTTTGAATTGAATTAGTGCATGTTTTGATTTTGTTTTTGGGGGATGCAGGGTTGAATTCCAGACGGTGGATTGAAAATGGGCACGTTAGGCCGTTAATCGAGATCATCGAACCACTCCAAGGTTCGCCTAATGACACCATCTCGCTTTAAAATTCATGTTTTATGTGTTGTTTGAGTCTGTAACTTTCAGCGAGAAGATTTTTGTCGTCGAAAGTACTCGGCGACTCGCCGAAAGTACTCTTGATTGCCTTTTGTATGCTCCCCTGAACCCTTGTCGCACTGTCACTTTCGGCGGACAACTTCTTGGTCGCCGAAAGTAGTTGGCAATTCACTGAAAGGGCCTTCCTATCACCGAATTGCCATATATTTTTTATCCAATCCCTTCGGCAAACCTAAATTAGCTCGTCAAAGAGGTTCGGCGACTCACCGACTAGATCGGCGAGTCTGTTTGCAATAGGTCTTCTATGCTTATGTTTGATTTTCTCCTAATTTATCTCGATCTTTTGCAGATATGGTACGCACAAATTTAACCGAGCCACCCCAAAAAAAGGCAAAGGGCATTACCATCAATGAGGAAAGGTCAAATCCTCCCAAGAAGGGAAGACAAGAACCTCCATCTGGAAATAAAAGCAAGCGCAAGAGGCCCATTTCTGACAGGAAGACTACTCCCTAAGGCCCTTATATTCCTTCATGGGCCCGGGTATTCTATGCAGCTGTGCAGACCTTTTTGTCGGATACACCCTTGGCAGCTCTTAGTAGGTCTGGTACTGTTGTTTCTTCTAAGGCGACTCCGGGTACTGAGACCAAGAACAAGAGTGATGCACTGGGCACTGATGCCCAGAAAGATGGAGCGGCTGTGTAGACAGGACCCCCTCCTTTCCTCCCTCTCTGTCTTACTTTATTTCACTTTTGGATAATTTCATTTGTATTTGAGAACAAATGTTTTATTTGTGGTGGGGTGAAGCCCACCTTTCTTGTGTGATTACTGTGTATTTGGATTGTTGAGCTTAAATTGTGCTTTTACACTATTTTTCACGTATGTTTGAGCTTATGGCTCCTTTTGTTTTTATTGTAAAATGATTTTGACCCTTCCAAAAAAAAATTGCAAATTTTTGCCACCTCTTTTATGCACTTGAATGTGGCTGCTCCTTGGAAAATTCGAGTCTCGGTTTTAATCAATACCGATGACTTGAATAGTGCTTACAATCGAACGAACATGAATGTGCGGCTACGATGAGACCAAATGAAATTGCATAGATAATGTGTGAACTATTTCCATCTCGTTGTGATTAGCCATGTATCAAATTGATTCTCTTATCATGACCATTGCACACTAGAAAAAGTGTGGAGTCTTGTTTGACTTTATTGTCGATGCCTTGTGTGATAAGCTTACCTGGAACCATGCATGATAACACCTAGAATTTGCCCCGTTGGTCCGGTCAACTAAGTAAGGCTATCTCTTGATATAATCTTAGGAAATTTTGAAGAATGTGAGCCAATTTGATATATACCTCTCTTGTGACCTACCTTGTGAGTGTGAAACTCTTTTGAACACCCTTTGAGCCTTATCCTTCATTGGAAGAAACTTGATGAAAACATGACCTTTCTTGATCCATTACTCATAATCCTCATAAATGTTGGTTTGTTTGAATAGCCAACTTAGGCCAAAAGCCTAAGTTAGGGGTGTGATGAAAAGAAAAGGAAAATCATGGAGTGCAAGAAAATTCCCGTCTATCCATGTGTTGAGAAAAATGGAACCCCTCCATATAAAAAAAAAGGGGAAAGAAAAGAAAAAGAATGAAAAAGAAAAAGTTGTGGAATAAAGTTGGAAATACAAAAATAAATGGCGTTTCTAACACACCATGGAAGAGTAAATAATGAGATGACTTGTGAGCACTAATGGACTTGACAAAGGAAAGGAAAGGAAGTGTTGTGAGTACCACACTTCATGAGGATCATAGTCACTGAGCCCAAATGACCATACCTTTGAACTCAACCCCATTACAAGCCTTGTAAAGACCTTTTTGATCTTGAGTAAGCCGAAACAAATGTTGATTGGAAAATACGAGCAACCCTATGGGTGAAATCATGTATTGCATTCTTTTTTGTTAGTGTGAGCGTTGCATTTGTTTCCATGGCTTTAAATGATTAAACCTTTGCGTGTGAAATTGGAATCATCCTTTGTGTAGGGGCATCCGAATACTTTTGTTGAGCTTGAACTTTCATTTGAAGCAAGTATTGCGAACTTGAGAATCTTTGGTGATTGTGTGTCACAACTTGAGTCTTTGGGTACACAATTGTTCCTTGCATAAGTAAGTTGAGTCTTGTGTATACATTCATGATTGAGTCTTCTGTAGCACTGTTTGAGGCATCCTTTTTGAACTGCTGAACTTGAGTTTTACTTGAGGACAAGCAAAAGTTTAAGTTGGGGGTGTAGATGAGTCCACCATTTGGACTCATTTAGGGCTTCATTTTAATAGAATTAGTGTCCTCAAATGCATATTTTGTCTCAATAACTTGTGTAAATCCTTAAGTTTCAGGTATTTGGATTTTGAGGCAAAACATGCATACTACTTGGGAAAAAGGAGCAAAACAGTTTCGCGAAGAAGTACTATATCACCCAATGATGCAGAACGCGAAGATGCTAAAGGCAAAATATGAAAGGCGATGAGGAAGACAAAAGGGCAGTGAATCACCGACTGGATCGGCGAACTAGACTGGATCGGCAAACCCGACTAACTTCGCCGAATGGATCCTCCGCAGCACACTTTCTGAACACTATAAATACTAGTTGAAGTTTTTATTTTAGTATCAAGTTTTATTATTCAGAAACAATTTTTACTCTTGAGTTTAAGGCTTGGTTTTTGGAGACAATCTTTCCCTTAGCTTGAAGGTTTTGAAGGTTTTCATTTCCAAGAAATTGGAAGTGGGTATTGAAGAATCTTCTTGGTAGACTTGTTTAAAGGGGATTTGAAGCATACCCAGTTGATGTTACTTCAATTTGGTATCTTTTTCTTCTCTTTTTCCATGTCTAGCTAAAACCCTAATCTTGGGGTGTGATTTCATGAATATGGGTTAGATTATATGTTGGGTCTTGCTTGTTGGTGGTTTATTTGTTGTTTTGATGTGATTTCGTTTAGTAGTTGTGGTGGAACTTAATGAAATTGTAGTTGAAAATATGATTTCACCTTTGTGTTTTTGTCTTGCTCGAGATATGTCGTAAAACTAAGACTACTAAATTGATGTCCGGTGGGAGTGGGTCGACATAAGGTTCAGCTCGAGAGAGTGAACCCTAGTCTCATTCCCACACACTCAACTCAAGAGAATGAGTGGGCTAAGGCGGAGGTTGTTCTTCATGCAGCAAGTGGGTCTCCGAGAGGAACCCATTTGATTCGAGGTAAATTACTCATGAGAGAATTTATCCCCACTATAGTCTAGCCTAGTCACAAATATTCAATGAATTTATTACCAAAAGCATGTATCCAACGATTTAGTCTATCCCGTATTCCTATCACATCCCAAGAATCACGTCTCCTTGATTAGTACTATTTGTATTTTCGTTGTTTTTGCTCACTTGTTACAAACCCCCATTGTTATTTGACGCTTACGTCACCCCTTAGATTTAGTATGTTTACATTCGATAATGTTTATAACTATAGTTGATTAGAACTAAACTCTTACTTTGCTACTTGATTCTCAATTATTGAACCGCTCCCTTGAGACTCGACCCCAACCCTTGGTTGGGTTATATTACTATTTACAACCATTGGACACTCGTACTAGAGGTAGTGTCTTGATAAGCGTGATCATAAAAAGAACTTATCAATAGACCAAACTTGGTCTTGAATGCAGTTTTCTATTCATCAGCGGGGTTCATCCGGATTTGATGATGGCCACTCCTAAGATCAATCTTTGAAAACACACAAGAGCCATTCAATTCATCAAGCATATCATCTAACCTAAGGATAGGATGACGATACATTACCATAATCTTGTTTATGGCTCGACAATCAACACACACGCGCCATGTTCCATCTTTCTTTGGAACCAATAGGATCGGCATGACACATGGACTCATGCCCTCCTTCACATAACCTTTGTTGAGGAGTTCCTCAACTTGCCTTTGTAGCTCCTTGGTCTCCTCTGGATTTCTTCAATAAGCCGACTTGTTTGGCAATTGTGATCCTGGCACAAAATCAATTTGGTGTTTAGTTCCCCGAAGAGGGGCCAATCCACTTGTAAGCTACTTAGGGAATACATCCTTATAGTCTTGCAAAAGAAAGGAAATAGAATTGGGAAGAGAAGAATGAGATTGGTTAGTTTGTAGCACATGATCCCTATGTGTGATAAGGATCAAACAACTTTCGGACTCAATTTCCTCCCTTATCTTTTTGTAAGTAGCCAACAATACTTGGGCCTTTCCTTTAAACTTCCTCCTCTCTTCCTCTTCCTTGCCCTCGGCCTCCACATGTTCCTCCTCACTCCTCCTTCTCTCCCTCAACTCACTCATTTCTTTGATAAACTTCATTGACTTGAGAGGGTGACAAAGGATGAAGAGCATACTTATGATCATTCAACACAAGTGAATACTTCTTGGTCCTCCCATCATTTTTGGTTGAACAGTCATATTGCCAAGGTCTCCCGAGTAGCACATGACAATATTGCATTGGGAACATATCACAAAGAACCTCATCTTGATACTTCCCAATCTTGAGCTTGATCAACACTTGTCGATGCACCCTCAATTCTCCACACTCACTCAACCATTGAATCTTGTTAGGTGTAGCATGATTAGTGGTAGGAAGTTTCTAGAAATCCACTAAAGACGTACTAGAAACATTTGCACAACTCCCACTATCAATGATCAAGGAACACACATCATCCTTGACGAAGCATTTGGAGTGAAATAGATTCTCTCTTTGGCTCGGGTAATCCATGTCCTTGCTAATCATTGCTCATCTCACCACATATAAAAGAAAGATGTTCTCTCCTTCTTTGAAACAAGGGTCTGGTTCCTCATCTTCTCCATCTTAAAACTCAGCCTCTTCTTGAGGATCTTCTTTACAATCCTATTCTTGCTCTTCCTCTACACCAAGATACATTTCCTCTCCTTGAACTATAACATTCAACTGATTGTGACACTCACGCATTATATGGCCCCATCCTCTTTATTTATGACATTGGATACCTTTAGGCAATTTAGTGGGGTCATTACTACCTTTTTCTCTTGGCGGGTACTTTGGAGTGTTTCCTTCGAAAGGCTTCTTATCATAAGGTTTCTTGACATCTGTACGTTTTTTTTAACTCGACGATGTTTGAGATCCCCTTTCGTTCTTACTCCAAGAATTTGAAGTTAACTCTTGTACCTAGACACTTTGTCCTCCTTCAATTCCATCTCTATCTCATCAGCTGCCTCAAAGACATCATTCAAGGTAGAAAACCTATGAATGGTCATCTTCGAAGAAATTTCTTAGTTCAACCCCACCTTTAATCGAATAATGGCTTGCTCTTCGATCTCCTGATATTTTAGCTTCATGACTATGCTTTGGAACTCATCATTATAGGCTTCAACACTTCTACTTCTTTGCCTCATGTTGTACAATTTGTCAAGTAACCCTTGGCGGTATCTCTCCGGCACATACTTGGCCCTCATCAATCTTTTCAATTAGGTCCATGTTGGAGGATTACCTTCTTGAATGACTAAGTGATAACTCTTCATGTATTCCCACCATGTGACAACATACCCTTCAAATTGAGCGATAGCATAACAACTAATTTTGATCTCCGTCAAGTCATTGACATTGAAAATCCGATTACATTGCGACTCCCATTCTTGATAAGCATAGGGATTGCATTCCCCTTTGAATGATGGAAAAGTCATTTTGATAGAGTTAATGCCAACATCTCGGCCTCCATGGCCACCTTGGTCGTTGTGGTAGTAACCCCTTTGATGCCCTCCTTGATAGCGGTTACCATGTTCTTCTTTAGCTTCTTGACCAACTTCTTGATTGACATTGGATTCCCATTGTTATCCACCTTGAGGGTGGTTCCTATGTTGCCTCCTGCCATATGGCATCAGGCCCAATCTACCTCTCGGTCCTTCTTGCAACACTTGATCTCTTGGTCGATTCCTTTGTGACTCATTCCATGGTGCTTATTCACCTTCACCTTCATATCATCCTTGGTTCTCATCATTCCTCACCTCATTCACAGGATTTGGTTGTGGTTGCGGTCTTTGGTAGGGAAGATTTTGGTTAAGTGGTGTTTGGTAAGGTTGGTTTTGATTTGGTGGAGCCTCTTGACTAAGCGGGAAATGGAACGGTCGATTGGTACTTTTGCTATTTGAACCCAATTGATTGAAGGTTGGGTGTAAGGCTTGGTGGAGGGTTCCGGGTGTGATAGTAGGAGAATTAGTGTGATCGTGCCCACTTGTGGAAGCACGAAAGGTCGCTTGTAGGGTAGAGTTGGTGGAGTTAACCCGCCCTTCCACGTTGATCAACCTATCTTCCATCCTTGTGATATAACCCCTCACATTGTTCAATACCTCCATTATAGTTGCCAAGGTAATATCTCCCGTAGGTGCTTGAGTTTCATCTCCGATTTCCATTGTACCTACAATAAGACAACTCACAAAAATAGGAAGCAACGTTAACGTTAGTAAAAGAACTCACAATCACTCGTGTTTACACACCTTTGATTGCCTCTCAACTGGCGCAACAAATGTTAATAGTTTTTTATACTCAGTCGATCACAAGGTACCAATTTTTACTCTTGGTCATAATGGATTCTTGTTTTAAGAAGAACGGATGACTCGATTAAAACAAACGGAATTGAACAAGAAATTAACTACGAAGTAAAATGAATAAAAGCACGAAAAGAAAAAGGCGCTAACAAAGAAGTGAATTTTGAACCAATAGTCAACAAGTAGAGTAATTACAAGTTGAAAATCGGTCTAGGAATCTTGAGAACATTTGAGAATCAAAAGAAAAGAAACTGAGGATTAGAACTTGAGATTAGCAGTGTAACTTGAGTTTCCGATCACCGAATGACCTGTTTTATTCTCCAAAAGTGAAGTTCAGCTCCCCAACTTGAATATGGGTTTGCCAAACTCTACAATCTTCCAAGGCAACTCGGCGATATGGGTGGAAGTTCGGCGATGCGCCAATTGGACTTGGCGAACATGGCTGATCTCGCAAAAATTTCCAGTAGCTCCCATGATTTGGCAGCCACTTCGGTGACCAACCTGCCCAAAGGGTGACGTGCAGAGTTGGTTAGGTGAGCTAAGTCGGGGTGCGCTTAATGGACCACTGCTGCAACTGCAAACTTCCGAATTTTGTACTCTTGTGGTCCCCACTGCACTTGTCATTTAGTACTTACCCCTTTTGGTAAATTCCCTCTTTTACAAACACTTTTACACCTTCTCTTTCTTCCTTTATCGAATCAAACTCTTTGTTTTAAAATATTCCCTTCCTTGAAGATTTGAATGTTCTTCAAGAACTTCAAGAACAAGATGAACCCAAAATTAAACCCTCAAAACAAATTTCTCAGAATTTCACGAAAATTGAGATAGAAGCTCTCATTGATATGTAGAACAAACCCCAATACTTTTTAGCTCTCAATTCCCAACCAAAACCTTCAAATTTTAAAACCCATTTGAATCTTCTTTAAGCTTATTCAAGTCTCCAATGGTGGAATCTTCGACAAGGCACCAAACTCCTTCCAATATCGGCCATAGACTCAAATAGAGTTGGAGAACACTATTTCAACATTAAAACCTCAAACAAGACTCAAATGGACAAGACCAGCAATTTTCTCAAAAATGAATTAAACATTTTTTTTTAACAAACCCCAAGCCTAGATTCATAGGACGAAGCTCGACTCAGCTCTGATACCAAATGATCTAATTCCTATAAGGGAATCACAAATAAAATGCAAAAATCAAATACGGAAAAATGTAAAGATAGATATATAAACACAAAAAGAGGAAACAAAAATCAACCAAAGGGTATATTAAACCCAATAACCTCGATCCGTTAAACCTACAAGAAGCACCTAACTCTTACGATGACCTCAAGGGAATCGATATCAAAAGCAACCAATGTTTCTAACAAAAGGCAACAAAATCTTAACTAATCTCTCAACACTCAACCATGAGTTTTCAGTTTTCAACATTCAAAATAATCTGCTCTAAAATGAACCCAAACTAGCAATTTATAGTTTTAGGATAAAAGGACCCAAAAGTGATCCGAAGTGACAAAGGGCGAGCCAAGTCGGGCTCTCCTAGTGGCTTGGGCAATGCGCCGACTGATCGGCGATTTTTCCTGTGTGGCCTCAGCTCTAGCCAAGTTATGGAACATTAGGAGAGTTGGGGCCATCACCTTAGCCCTTGGGTGATGCGCCAAGTGGTTCCTGATCGCCAAAAGTATCTCCCCATGCGATCTTGAAGGTATGAAAGCCCTTGCTTGTCATCAATACCATCTCGAGCACCTCCATATTCATGAATAACCCTTGCATACTTTGAAGGTCTTGAGCCTGGATTTAGTGAATGGCCTTGATGTAATTTGTATTGCATCAACAACTAACTAAATTGCTGCTCAAGTTGCTTGATCGACACTACATAGGTATCAACTTTTTGATCGATTCCAAACAAGTCATTTCGCATCTCTTTCGCATTCTCATTAGTTGCATCAAACCTCTTCATCATATTTTGCATTATATCCTCAATGCGTGACATACTATTACAAGCCTCTCTATTACCAGGAGGAACATAGGCTCCAACCTTATCATTCTTGTTGCCATAGTTGTTCCAATTGTAATGGTTGTCATGATTGTAGTTCCCATCCCGAACATAGTTACCCTCATGGTTGTAGTTTCCATAGTTCCGACCTTGGTTTTCTTGACCTTGGCGCTAATCATCCGAGTTGGAACCTTGGGTATTGGTTCGGAAACCCCCCGTCTGATCATTAACCAAATTCGCATCCTCTTTATAGTAATATTCCTCAACAGGCGGTGGTGGAGTTCAAGTTAGATAATTCACCGTATTCACATTCTCTGCACCCCCACTAACATGTTTCAACACGAAGCCCAGTTTTGTCCTCATTTGAGCCATCATCTCACGAATGTCATCATTAGCTTGATTTGGTGCAGTTTGGACCGTGAACGTGCTCCTACCGGTATTTTCCTTTCTTATGCTCCATGCTTTGTTGTTTTGGGAAATCCTCTTAAGTCTTTCAGTGATCTTCTCGGAAGTGTACTCACAATATGATCTTCTAGCAATAGTATCTAAAATAGCTCTTCCATTGTCATCATGTCCTCTATAGAAGTACTCCTTCAAAGACTCTTCATCTTTGCGGTGATTCGGAACACTTCTTATTAACCCAGCGAACCTGTCCGAATAACTACTTATCAACTCTCCTGGTAATGCATTGAAGTTGTTCAGTTTATCTTTATGATTTAACTTCTTGGACACTGTAAAATATCTTGTTGTGAACACCTTGTGCAGTTGGTCCCACGTATAGATCAAATTATATTATAGCTCAAAAAACCACGCAGGAGCATCACCGGTCAATGATAGTGGGAAGACCATCAGACCTATGACATCCATATCTAACTTTGGTCATCCTACATAAATCTTAAAAACACTGAACAATTTATCCATGTGAGTGTATGGATCCTCCGAGGCCAACCCAACAAACAACCCTCTTGTTGTAAGCATCTGTATCAGATGGCTGGTTACCAGAAATGTATGACTTGGAGGTAGAGGAGGGAGAACAATAGACCAATTTGATCCAACTGCATCATAGTCAGCCTTGTAGTGCTCACGAAACCTCGATGCTGGTAGATATTGCACCCTTTCTGCATTACCGATTAGATTACCACCATGAACCTGAGCGGGCACATTAATAACTCTTGGCAGCTGCAATTCTACTCCATCTCCTAGACCCTCTCCGATTAGATTATTGGGTACCTCTTGATTTACCATTTTCCTTGAAGTCTTACTCAATTAAGGATCGTAGGGGGTCAAGGGTTCGCCTCGACTCCATGTACCTGACATACACTGGAGTAGAAACCTGTAGAAAATAAAAAGAAAAAGAAAAATGTAAAATCAGGAAATACTTGAAAAAAGTTCAACAATCTAGTTAGTTTAATCTAAAAGTTGTATTCCCCGGAAGCAGCACCAAAATTTGATAAGCTCAAATTACACCTCCCTAAAGAAGTATAAGACATCGTTGTCAAATAAAGAACCCAACTTGTAGGTTGGGTCGATCCCACGAGGAATATGGTTCAGACTTAACCTTAACTAACTAATATCTCTGTTTAGTCAAACTATTTCTGAGAAAAGTAAACATGGGGTTTGTTGTAAATGAGTAACAGAATATTGATTAAGTAACAAGTAAACAAGATTCAAACTTTGATTTATCAATATGAGAAGGAAACTAGGGTATATGTGTTCCCCACAAGCTCTTAATGCAGTAATCCTAATAATAGTAATCATTTCCTAGTGTTTGACATGCAAGGTTGGTAAGTTAGGTATCCCCAGGTGATTGGTCCTCCAACTAGGGAATTTCACCACGCAACTTGGTCTGTCTATGGGTGTATGCTTTACTAACCCTTACCTTTACCCCAGATTAGTCGTCATATCAATGTAGTTTAGTTTTCACCCTCACTTCAATTGAAATCAGACTATTAGATAGCATCCACTAAATCTCTTGTCACGACCCGAGCATACACCCTGGAAGTGACACCCTGTACAAGACTCCAAAAAGTCTCATACAAGCCTCATAGAATTCATTAACATAAGAGCATAGGAAATAATGCGGAAAATTTAAAACTTTTCTTTACAATCGAAGTCATTTTTCATAAAAGTAAGCGGAAGACTTTCTAAACCTTGTCTCAAACCATCTATAAACATAAAACTTAAAACATTGGGACACAGCCCATACAAAAGATGTAAACATATAGTAAAAGATATATAAGGAAAGGATGGATTTGTCCTCAAAACTATGAGGACTCACCAAATCTTCAACTCCAAGTTCCTTAGAAATGTATCTTCCAAGTATAGGACATCAAATCTCCACACCCTACACTTTGGTAAAAATGAAGAAATATGGGTTAGCACATTTAATGTACTAAGTATGATAGCGATGCAAAAATTATGCTTTAAAACAAACATTTGGTTTGAAAACCATGCACTATGCCAATTTGAGAAAACTTCATGAACTTTTACATAAAAGGCATAAGATACAATCACATTCAACATATAATTCATTTCACCACATTAGAACATATTCAACATATAAGCCATTTCATCACATTAAAGCCTCCACCTTAAGTAACTCCAAGCTATACTTTGTGCAATGTATGAATAGCGTCCCATACCACCATCCACACTAAATACCACATTAGGACCACCAAAAGTGAACTTACCATTCTTCATTTTCCTCTTTAGACAATAATCATACATAAGGAACATAAACATTTCATAAGTCATGACAAGGAAAGTAATTCATAATATAATCCAGGTATAACATGCATCATTACATTAAGCATTTAAGTCAACATTCTTCATTAGCTTCATTAAGAGAACATGCATTCATTAGTCATTAATGGCAATGCATGAATGGCATCCCATACTACCACCCACACTTCATATAACTTCTCAAGTAACCATAGTGCACATCTCACATGATGGGAATAAGCTTTAACCGAAATAGACCATGTGAGCTTAACATGGAATCCGATGTACAATCCCACATCGTAAGGGTTGGTCTACTTGCCTAAGGTTGAACCGGTAACATTTTAGCTTAAGTGGATCCACTAGCTCATATCCTATGTGGGCACATTGTTATGGGATAAGAAGATGTTCATTGGAACCCGGCCTAACATGGGGAGAGTTTCAATCTTACCATATCCACTCGATGCTTAGCCTCCATTCCCATAGAGTAGTTCATTTACATTAAACATTATAGTACTTGTGAGGGCCACCAACATTAGGTCTACCGACCTAAAATACATTTCACAAGAAAGGTCCACTACTATTAGGTCTACCGAATCAAGGCACATTACATGGATAGCTTATTGAATCCTCAAGAAAGGCCACCACTATTAGGTCTACCGATACAAGGTTGATCATTTCACACATGAAAGGGCTACCAACATTAGGTCTACCGATTCAAGGTTTCTCATCACATATTCATCATGAAGGGCTACATACATTAGGTCTACCGGTTCAACACATAGCCTAGAATACTTCATCATTCATTTATGAAAGGGCTACCAACATAAGGTCTACCGATTTGAGGTTCATCACTACATTAATTCATAGACTCCTCATGAAAGGGCTACCAACATTAGGTCTACTGATTCGAGACAAAGCCTTACAATACTTCATTGGTCATTTATGAAAGGAATGCCATAGGCCTATCGATTCATATTCATTAAGTCAAGACACATTCATTACACAAGAAGAGGATGCCTAAGCCAACCAATTCAAGATAGAACATTCAAGGTCACATTCATCAATACAAGAAAAGGATGCCTAAAGCCTCCCAATTCAAGATACAACATTCAAGGTCACATTCATCAATACAAGAAAAGGATGCCTTAAGCCTACCAATTCAAGATACATCAATCCACATTACATTTATTTATACAAGAAGAGGATGCCTAAGTCTACCAATTCAATATACATCAATCCACATTACTTTCATTTATACAAGAAGATGATGCCTAAGCCTACCAATTCAAGATACAACATTACATTGAAGAAACCCTTCACATTTTATCATCATCATTCATAAGTTTTAATTTAGAATAAACTTTCAATCATAACACAATTATATTCTAAACATATTCATAATACTTTCATTGAGATCACACACATATTCTTCACATCATAATCATACATAATCCTTCATGAAATTACCCTTCAAGGCTATGATTCAATCTCAACCCAAACATCTAGAATAATACATTATATAGGGGAATTAACATGATTCAATAACTAATTCAATATAAACATAGACAGTTCAACACACTTTCATGATCAATCAACCCAAATCATATACTTCCAATTTGGGGGAAACATAGATTCATAGGACAAATTAACCATAATTCATCATTAATTCAACAGTACATTCATAATTCATCATATATAAACCTTTGAAAACGTTTTGGAATTCAACCCATGCGTAGATTGAAAACCCTAGATTTTTGGTGGATTTTGAAAACATGAAATCATCTTTGAAGGGGCTCCTTGAATGAAACTTAATCAAGGATGAAGACTTCCATACCTTTATGGAAGAAAATCCATGAAAATTGGGTGAGAATGGTGAGATCTTGAGCTTCAAAGCTTGATTCCTTCTTCTCCACTGGTGGTTTCTAGAGAGAGGATATTTGGAGAGGGTGGGAGGTTTCTATTTTGTAATTTGAAGTAATGAGTTGTAAAAGGAGTTTAATACCTTTAAAAACCTTAAAATACGTTAATAAATGAATAATAACCATCCCCAACCCCTAACTAATCAATTAGGAATTTACCATAACACCCCTCACTTGGCCGAGCTTGACAACTTTCTACAGGTGTGACTCACGAACCCCACCCACGGACCGTGGGTGGGTCCACAGGCCATACTGGTACTTTGTGGTTCATTTCTACAATATGTATTTTAGGACCTTGACCCATGGAGGCCATCCACGGGGCTTGGATGGACCTATGAGGTGTAGGTCCCATCTGTAGCTCCTCCTCGTTTTGACAGCCTTTTGGTTCTTTGGGGTCTTGGGGATTAGGCTTTAGGGTTGTCACGACCCAAGCCTAGGGCCTAGACGTGACATGGCAAATGAGGAACCCGAAGAAACCCAAAATAAGCCTCTCAAACTTGTCATCACACTTCATCGGTCGCGGAAGTACATTCAACATTAATTAACGGGAAATAGGGACTAAGGGCAAACCATTTCAAAATGACATCATAGAACAAGAGCCAAGCTCATTTACA
>JAJOOS010018454.1:0-10908 GCA_029582725.1 Solanum chiquidenum | reverse complement strand
TATATATATATATATATATATATTTGTTCATGAATTGACACCATATATAATCGTGTACTTATATATTAATTTTAACTAAAGATGCATAAAAGAAAAAATAAAATAGCAAAATACTTTTAAGAAAAAAAATAAAAAAGAAAGAAATTAATAGAACAAAGAAGTTGAAAGAAATAATGTCAACATTAATTTTGGCTCTTTCCAAATGAGAAAATACATTTTTCCTTATCCTCCTCCTAATTTGATATGAATTCCATAAATATATTAATTATTTCTCCAAATAATTCTTCCTTATTGTCCTCTTAATTTAATATGAATTTCATAAATAGATTAATTCTTTTTCTAAATATTCTTCTTGCCCTTTGACTACTGACCCTGAGCTTGAGAACTCAACTTCAAACTCCTAACCTCGAGCATGAGAACCCAAATTTAGAGTCTTGATCCTGACTTTGAACCGAATCCAACTACTTAACTCCTGATTCTACAATCCTGACCCTGGACCCAACTACCTAACCCCGAGCTTGGTCTCCGTCTCTCCCTATCTAGATGAGCACTAAGATGTATAAATGGTAGCTCTAATGAACAGTTTTAATTAACCAAATAGAAAAGATTGAGGGTATTGTTCAAGACTTGAAAGCATAATGATGTCATCACTTGTTTCATTGATTTCCAAGAAAATAATCAAACCTTCTATTCTCACTCCTTCTTCTCTAAAATCTCACAAACTTTCCTTTGTTGATCAAGTTATGCATATGTCTATTTCCATGGCATTTTTCCACCCAAAAATTGGCAATTGTGAACCTACACATGTGTCTCAAATTCTTGAAAAATCACTTTCAAAAGTTCTTTCATATTATTATCCTTATGCTGGAAGATTGAATAAGAATGATGGTAATTATGTTGATTGTAATGATATGGGAGTTGAAATATCACACGTTCATGTACATTGTCCCATGTCTAGAATTTTTAGACAACCATACACCAATGATGAACATGTTGTTTTTCCTGTTGAGCAACCTTACAACTACAATGAAGGAAATTTAGCTACAACTCAGGTAAGGAGAGTTAATTTGATTTGTTTAACGTAATCATCTATATTCAATTTAGGAATCACCATTCAAATTGCTAAGTCTATCCACTTCAGAATAATTTTAGATACGTGGTATATAAAGTTTTATATGCAATTGAACTTCGGGCACATATGAATGAAGTTCAACTATTTTTGTCTGAACTTCATCCACATATATATTTGCTCAAATAACCTTTGGATGGGTAATTTATTTGACTCATCTCATTTTGACTTGTCTAAATTCAATCCAAGTAATTTCATGTGTATACTCATCAATTGAGTTAAGATGGACTAAACAATGGATCGATACTCTATATGTCCAACTTTTATATTGTTTTAGTTTTGTCGTTTGTTTTTAATTAATTTATTTAATCTGCTAATATAGTTTTCTCTCTTTATTATCACTACATAACACATATCAAATGAAAAAAGTCATTTTAAAAAAATGTTTTGAATGGGTCGATTTGGAGTTTGGACTATATATTTCATCCAAATCATCCTAGTTGGATTGACTAAGTCAAAATAAACTCGGTTAATAAATATAAATGTATTATTAACCTATGGTAACTTAGAAGGATTTGACACTCATGTATTCATGAGCTAGCTAGTTTTGTCATCTTTGTTGCCGACTAATTCAGATTCACGACATTTTGATTAGGTAAGCTATTTTGATTGCGGAGGAATAGCAATTGGTGGATGTTTATCACACAAGGTGGGAGATGGTTGCACCACGAGCAATTTCTTCAATAATTGGGGAATTTTGACTCGTGATATTAATGCAAAAATATCTCCTCACTTTGTTGGAGAATCCATTTACTCACAATCTATTGATCCTTCTGTTGTATCAATTATTGAGTCAGAAGATCCAAAAAAATATTTAGGTAAAAAGTTCATTTTCCCCATTGATAAACTAAATGCACTAAAAGCCAAAATTGTGCATGAATCAGAAGTACAAAACCCTACCCGTTCAGAAGTTGTGAGCTCTCTTCTTTACAAATGCGCTATAGATGCTAGAAAAGTGAATAATTTGGGTTCATTTAAATCATCTTCCTTGTTTCAAGTTGCAAATATGCGCCAGAGGCTCAATCCATCTTTGTCACACGACGCATGTGGAAATATATTATCTGGTTATTTCGTGGAAATAAATAACGAAAAAGACGTAAATTGTCTGAAATTGGTACGTGAAATGAGGAAGGGGAAATTGAATCTTCATGCTAAGGAAAATGTGATTATCTCAGAAGTAATTAAATCAATTGAAAAGGGAAATACACCATTTCATAGCAATGAAATTGATAATTATTTTTGTAGTAGTTTGATTGCATTTCCACTTTATGAAGTGGACTTTGGTTGGGGAAGGCCCATTAGAGTGAGTATGGGAACTGGGCCTTTTAACAAGTGGTTTTATTTATTGGATAACCAAAGTGGAGGTGGAGTTGAAGTTATAGTCATGTTGGATGAACAAGAAATGGCTATATTTGAAAGAGATCGGGAGCTTCTTGAGTTTGCTAGTCCAATTACAAATCTTTAATTATAAAGTATTTGACTTTTGTGTTGTTTTATGAAATCTCCAATATGTGTTGTGTTTTTTAGTTGTTTGATTTATGCTGTTTATTGTACCAAGGAGGCCGCTTTAGCATGTAATATAGATATTCACGTGAACTCAATAATTTTTTATCGAGGTATTATATTTGTATTTATGTTATTTTGTACTATTTGGACATTTCTATCGTTACAATGCTCATTTTAATGGGCCTTCCCCAACCAAAGTCCATTTTATATGTCCCTTCCTCATTTTGCTTTGGATCGAGGGTCCCAGGTTAGGGTCAAGAGTCCAGTCTTGAGTTGGGGTTGGGATCCAAAGTCGAGTCCCGAGTTGGGTTGGGATTGATGCCTCGAATCAGGATTAGGACTCGACTCCCTACCTCGATTCGGAATTTAACTTTCATTCCCGGCCCAACCCAAGATCTAACTTTTGGCCCCAAGCCAGAGACCCAACTCCCGAATCTTGATCTCCAATCCTAACCTGGGGCTCAATTACTACTAAACTTTCGATTCAAAATTTGATCCTGACATGACTCATGGTTCAAATATGTGTTGAAGGGTGGGGATTCGAGTCAGATGCCATATTATTTGCCTAGATTATACCTAAGTACTCCTCAAAATTGGAATAATTTTTTTTTCTAATCCAATACAAAAAAGGAATTAAGAAAATCAAACATTTTCCCTTCGTACCAAACATACACTTGGTAATCTCAAAAGACTACTATGAACTTCAAAGAAATAACACTCTTTTATTTCACGCACCTTGCCTAGTAACATTTTCTATTTTTTTCATAGTCAATTTTCTTACAATATTGTCTATGAATTATTCTTTCTACTCAATATTGCTTCTTACTCTTTCTTTTTTTGGTATTTTTTTTTTCACAATTTTTTTTTTGGAGCCAATCATTCACAGGCACATATCTATTACCGAAATAATCACATAGAATAGACCCACAATCCATACTTATAATGATTAATGGCTTGAGTAACAAAACTAACCATTCTTTAATTTAATTTTTTATCTTAATTTACAATTTTCATGGAATTAATTAGCTCCAAAAACAAGATAGGAATAGACTCTATTTAATATATACAAGGGTGGAGCCACAATACAAATTACGAGTTCCACAAAATTCATCAACGTTGCTCAAATTTTGTATTTATGTTAAAAAAATTATTTAATATTTCCTCCGTTCAGATTTACTCTGTCAAAAATTTCCTAATTTGATCTCTACTTTTACTTGTCATTTTTTACAAATCAAGAAAGATCAATTCCCCCCTTATTATGCCCTCAATTTATTAACATTGAGTTAATGACTTTGAAAAATGAAATTAGTAAATATGTTTGGGACCCCATCAATTAATAGGGGTAAATTGGTAAACTCAATATATCAATCATTATTTTTGTAATAGATGTGGCAAGTCAAAATTTGACAATTAAATCCGAACAGAAGAAGTATGTACAAATAATCTATTCAGCATTTAGTAAATTTAAAAAAAAAATTACATTTCACAAATTATAAATTAAAAATCCGACTCCGCCTCTCTCTCTAGACAAATACATGAGAGCTAAGAAGGGGTGTATCCAGAGGGGGTCACCAGGGTCACGTGAATCCATGTCCTCATCCCGAAATCATATATAGTAGTGTTATATTTTTTTTAAAAGTATTTAAATATATATGTGTGTGAACCTACACTCAAAGTATCATATAATGACTACGATAATGATTGGGCGCAAGTCTTTAAGTGAGATTAGAAATTTGAATCTTTTATTTATCTTGTTTATTTTCCTTTAATTTCTAAAATTGAGTAACACCTCTCTAAGTGGTTGGATCGATAAAAATAATTTTGAACTTTAATTTTTAATTTTTAATGGTTTTCAGTGATAAGAACCTAAATTTCAAATCGATCAAATTTATATCTTTAATCCACTTTTTTGTAATAATACACCCATCATCTCAAAATCTTGAATACGCCTCTAAAACTAAAATGCTATAAATTGTAGCTCTGGGGTTGTTCAAGACTTGAAAGCATAATGGTGTCATCACTTGTTTCATTGATTTCCAAGAAAATAATCAAACCTTCTATCCTCACTCCTCCTACTAAAAAATCTTACAAACTTTTATTTGTTGATCAAGTTATGCATATGTCTATTCCTATGGCATTTTTCTACCCAAAAATTGGTAATTATGAACTTACACATGTGTCTCAAATTCTTGAAAAATTACTTTCAAAAGTTCTTTCATTTTATTATCCTTATGCTGGAAGATTGAATAAGGATTATGGTAGTTATGTTGATTGTAATGATATGGAAGTTGAGTTGTCACATGTTCATGTACATTGTCCCATGTCTCAAATTTTTAAACAACCATACACCAATGATGAGCATGTTGTTTTTCCTATTGAGCATCCTTATGCCCACATACATGAAGGAAATTTATCTACAACTCAAGTAAGGATAGTTAATTTGATTATTGTTTTGTTTAACCATCTATATTCTATTTAGGGATCATCATTTAAGTCATACTCATAGTACGTAAAAGTTTGCAAGTCTATCCACTTCAGAACAATTAGAGATATGCAATAAATGGATTTTCACATGCAATTGAAGTTCGGGCACATATGAATGAATTTCAACTATTTCCACATGAACTTCAGCCATATATAACTGAATTCAGTCATGTTTACTAAAGTTTATGTACTTTTACTTAATGTTTATGTATATACAGTTGAAGTTCAGATATTATTGCCTGAACTTTAGCTACATATATAGCTCAATTCAGTCATTTTTACTAAAGTTCAGGTACTTTTACTTGAAGTTTATGCACATACGGTTGAAGTTCATTCATTTTTGCTTTGACTTCAGATATAACTGAGTTTTAGCCATATGTAACTGCAAAACATTTTTGTTTGATAGCTTAACTTCAAACACCAAATATCTGAAGTTGTTCTAGAATAGGTAGATGTGCAAAAATATTTTTGAAAGTAGCTACAAGTTAAATAGCAATGTCCAAATAGGATTAACCCCATGAAATTCTTACATCTAGTATTTCCTATTGATGGTGTCAAATGAACGGAGTAAGCTAAATTTAACAAGTTAAAAAGTGTGATGAGCAAATACACATGCATGGAACTACTTAAATTGAATTTGGACAAGTCAAAATAAGATGAGTAATGACTCATCAAAAGGTTACTTGAGCGGAATGCATTGAGTCAAGATGAACTAAAGATACTCTGCATATCCAACTCTTATATATATAGTTTTGATAATTTATTTAATCACCTAATAAAGTTTTCTTTCTCTTTATTTTCACTATATAACACATATCAAAGGGGAAAAAAAGTTAATTTTAAAAATATTTTGAAAAGTTTCGAATGGAACAATTTGAACTATCCAAATCATCCTAGCTAGATTGTTAAGTCAAAATGAACAAAGTTAATATATGAGCAAATTATTAATTTACTGCAACTTAAAAGGATTGGACGAAGCATGTATTCATGAGCTAGCTAGTTTGGTCATCCTTATTACTGACTAATTCAGATTCGTGACATTTTGATCATTTTGATTGCGGAGGAATAGCAAGTGGGGGATGCTTATCACACAAGATCGGAGATGGTTGCACCACAAGCAATTTCTTCAACAATTGGGGAATTTTGACTCGTGATATTAATGCAACTCTATCTCTTCACTTTGTTGGAGAATCCATTTACCCACAATCTACTGATCCTTCTGTAGTATCAACTATCAAGTCTGAAAAATCAACATATTTCATAGAAATGGAATTGATAATTATTTTTGTTGTAGTTTGATTGATTTCCCACTTTATAAAGTGGACTTTGGTTGGGGAAGGCCCATTAGAGTGAGTATGGGAACTGGGCCTTTTAACAAGTGGTTTTATTTATTGGATAACCAAAGTGGAGGTGGAGTTGAAGCTATAGTCATGTAAGATGAACAAGATTTGGCTATATTTGAAAGAGATCCAGAGCTTCTTGAGTTTGCTAATCCAATTACAAATCTTTAATTATAAAGTACTTGACTTTTGTGTTGTTTTATTTGCATTAAGTTGTTTATTGTACCAAGGAAGCTACTTTAGCATGTAACAAACATATTCACGTGAATTCAGTAATTTTTTATCGAGGGATGGGGTGAAAATGAGGTGTGTTGGAGGGAAGGAGCACACAATTAATGTTGAATGCCGCTTGTGAAACTTGTTTTCCCTACTTTTATTAGGATCATCATTTTCGAAAATATTTTCCAACCGAACATGAAAAAATTGAAAATTCCGTACCGAATACACGCTTCACACACACATTAGCTTTCACACTCCAGCAATACCATAACAGATAGTATTAAGTAATCTCCTGCAGGTTTACTTGAAACATAAATTCAAGATCCATCAAACTCTACACAAGCTTTTATAGAGTGAGCTCTCTCTACTGCTTGAAATATGATCTTTCAGTAAAAGCAAAACATGTCAACTGATTGCCAGGAAGCAAAATCTTTAGGTCTATGTTAGTTTCTTGTGCAAAGCGTTGGACAGACGAGTTTATTGCTGCCCAGCTTTTGCAACGTGCACTCTGTAACGTTCTGCCAAACGTTCAGCGACTCTGTTGCCAACAACACTGTCTATGAGTTCATACTTCTTATAAGTCGCGTTCAAGATCTCTGTCTGTTTTTTCGCAAGATTTTCCTCCTCCTCTAGTTGATGCTGCACAGAGAGAAAACAATGAACTTCTAACAAACATGTTTACTTTAAATGTGAGATCCTCCGCCCATTTTTACTTGTCCAGTGGCACACCCCTCCAGGAGAAATAAATAGAATGACAAATTTATAGTATCACCCTTTAAATATAATAAATTCAATGTTTTGGAAAATGACTATAGTTTATAATAAGAATAAATTAGGAACTTAGTGTTAAATTAACTCTTGATTTGACATCTATTTTTGCAACAGTGGACAAGTAGAAGTGTGACGGAGAGAGTATTATACGCTGAAATGAATAAAGAAAGTTTACCTTGAGGCAAAACTTGGCTTCTTCTGCATGTTTGCTAACCAAATGCTTCATCTTCTTGGCGACCTCAACATCAGGATCACTGGAGTCCAACCATCGGCATACTATCTTCCTACCAGGTTTTATAGGACGGTCATCGAACATCTCTGCTTCAGCAGCACGTGCCCTGACAGGCCTTGGCATACCACAGATCATAAATGAGGAACTGCTTATCTCGGAGATTATAGTTTTCGCCTGGTCTGCATTTTCCAGCTCAACCAATGCAGATAGTCCAACGTTCTTTGGTTCAAGGTAGTTTGGGATAAACTTGACCTGAATGACATTCCCAAATTGATCAAGTGAAGCTCTAACGACAGCTTCAGTAGCCGCAGGTGAAAGGCTGTCAATGAATATAGTACGCCTTACTTTCTCTTCAAAAACAGCATACTCTTTCATTAAACTTTCCATGATGAGTAACAGCAAATTTCACCTAAGCAGAAGCAATTCACCAGAATCTTTAGAAAAAGAGGTAAACCACAGTTCACATAATTTTGATAACAAATTACTCGCGACACAAATATATCATCTTAGTGCCAATCATGCTGCAACCAACTTAACGTAGTTGAAGGGTTTTATGTGTGTGCGCTCGTGTGTGTACACATTCGTGCTGGAACACCATGATGATGGCTGAAGTGGATCACGCCAGCATTCTCAGCTGTCCTCTCCAGTGATTTCTGCTCTTTTGACCCATGGAGCAAAGTTGCAAAAATATGAGTAGCGGAAGTAATCATTACGGAGTTGGGAAATGACACAGCAGGGAGGGACTTGGCTGTAATATTAGAGAGGTTCATCTAAAATGGGAAAGAGAAAAAAGTGACTGCAAAATAGATGCAATTCCTATGATCTATACAAGCCAGAGTGCATAGCACCAATGTTTTTAGAAAGGTAGATATGCAAGATAGGAGGTTAACGGTTAACCATGCCAAGAGAAGCTTGCTGGGGATTACTCTATTTCCTATTTGCTTGAATTTGGCGTTAGCAACTTCTCTTGGGGTCTTCCAAGGTCCATGGATGTAATCTAAACTATAAACAGCAACAGCAAAAGGATAATGGAACGTACTCTGATGTCTTGGAGTAACTTAATGAGACACATTTTCTGGAAGAAAGAATAATTAAGTCCTGTAATCTCGATACATTGGAATTTTCAGACTTAATTCTGGATATGGATCCGAAAGAGATTCCATTGACAAGAGGAAGATTCACTTGGTCTGATCGGAGAAAACAAAGGGAAGTTTTACAAGCTCGAACAATTTCAATCTCAGTAAATTGGGAAGAGAAATATGCAAATACAAGGGAGCCTTTACTACTGAGACTTCTTTATGATAACTAACCAATAATGCTGGATTTGGATAGATAATCAAGACACCTATCAGATTTGAGAACATGCATTTTGAAAGGAAGGGTTTGAAGACCAAGTAAAGAACTGGTTGGATTCAAAGTCCAAGAAGTTGACGAATAGGATTTATCATGAAATGCTAAAAGGAAAACTGAGAAGATTGGCATCAAGAAAGGACACAATAGGGAAACATGAAAATGTAGAACATGGTGGATCAAGGAAGCAGACAAAAACACTAGATTTTGTATAGACTGGAAAATACACATCGCCGCTACTACAGTATCTTCAAATTGTTCATTACTGACAGAATAATTGACAACACAAAGGAGAATTCGAATGAAATCTTTTACTTCCAACAGTGGAAGAAATTCATCTTGCAGGTTTAGTACAAGAAGAAAACACTTAAGTAGAGAGTTAAGCAGTCATAGAAGCAGAAAATTCACGAGCAGGATATATGCTACCAGGTCGGATAGATGCACAACGGAGTTTATATTAAAAATGTTGGGTGATAGCCGATAGGTAAGAGAGATGTCCTGACAACCTTCTATTTTCAGGATGGACTAGATGCATCTTCAAGAAATGAGATGAGCTTGATTGAGCTACTAATTTCCACTCATTGTAGCTCAAATATAAGTATCTATAACTATTAGATTAATGCCAAAGTTGTTGCCTTTGAGGTTAGAAGTAGTCAAAGTATCGGATGCACGGAACATATTTTTTTGAGAAAGCCAGCAGAGTCACACACAGTTAGGAAATGATTGTCTGGATGTGGATTGAAAGAGGAAACCTATGCTAGCTTGTAAGCTGGATATTTGAAAAACATGTAACCATGTGAGCCGGGAGGATGAAACAATGAATCATCTCTTATTTGCATAATGAGGTGGTAAAACTGTAAAGATATCTGGACTATATTTTTCTTTCTGAGACTGATACGGCAATGCCTAAAGCCGTTATAGTGCTTAACCACCTTGAGGTGCTTTGCAGAATTTTTAAAGAAGTGTCAACTTAGGAACCTAGCAGCTAACAAGATTCATCATCATGTAGGCAAGAAATATGAACCAAAACTAGAAAATTTCAGAAGAAAGATTCGTAAAGCTTTTGCAGCACCAACTTGGTGCTTCTAATGTAGTTGTGACTGAACTATAGTACTTATAGAAACAAATCTGGCACAGGTGCAAATGCGCAATATTAATAACATTACTAACAAAAAAGTCTCCACTGTCTTTTTACAACAACAGCAACAAACTCATTGTTGTAACTAATGTTAGGGAGGCTGTTCCGATAGACCCTCAGCTGAATGAACATAACGAACAGTGAAAAAGAAAAGGTAATAGCAACAAGCAGAAACAACAACAAGATAATAAGATACCGACGCTAAAAATATAGCTAGCACCTAACAACATTGTTGTACACAAGGACAAGATGCATAGCCATTATCTTTGCTACACAAAGACATACACTATACCAACATGTATAAAAATCACAAATGCCAAAGTTCAACCATCATCCAAAGTTCCCAATTACCTTCTCTTTATGCAATATTCATATTTATATCCATCAATAACTTAAAATTTGAGTACTCATATGGCACCCCCTTAACTCAATTTGCACAGCAACATTTACAAGGCCTTCCAAATGTTCAGTTAACAGAAAAGATTCAATTTTTTTGTTTCAGAAAGATCAAGAATCCAGTATAGTACAACCCCTCCACCTCCAAAATTGAGAATCTAGTATAATCATGAATTCAAGAACACAGATTAAATTTCTTCAACCAAACCTAAATCCCAAGTTCAAGAATCAATTTTCGCCCAACCCCCCCCCTCCAACCCCCCCCACCCCACCCCCAACAACCAAAACCCATAAAATAAAACAAAAAATCAAAAGGGAAAAGGGGTTTTCCGATGATGATTAC
>JAJOOS010018452.1:0-18125 GCA_029582725.1 Solanum chiquidenum | reverse complement strand
TTTAACATATTTTATGACGTGTCTCTCTATTTTTAATGACAATAAATTCACAAGTTTTTTATTTCATGAAATTTCAACTCAAGATTATTCTTTATATTTTATTGTTCTTTGTAGTATTATTATATTATCAAATTCATGCTTTAACTTGACACGATGAAAAAGACTCTTGAATGTTGATTAGTTTGTCAAAGAGGGTGTCAGATAAGAGGTCAAAAAAGTGGGCATTGATTTTGTTTTCTTATTTTTATCTATTGTCTTATGGTAAGGTTCCAAGGAAAATGTGTGTGTCTTTATTCTCCATGTAACTTCTTTAGTTTGAATTCTTATAACTTTTTACTATTGCAAGTATATATTTTTGCTTAGATGCAAATTAGTTATTGTAACTTTGTGTGTAATAATACTAACTACTAACAAAGGTTAAAAAAAATTATTGCACAGAGAACTATTTATATTTTTTTCTTTAAAGATTCCTCAATTTTGTTTATATAAGCTCATTATTTTTTATTTCATGAAACGCCTACTTGAGATTATCTTTTTTATTTCATATTTGAAATAATGTTTTCCTTAATTTTTCTTAAAGTCTTTCTCACATAACTACTAAAACATAAGTTAAAAGAGCAAAAGAGGCACCTATACATTTCTTATTTCAAGTTAAATAACAAACATTGAAGAAGAGTATTAACTACTACAAAACTACACTGCACCATATTTTTACTTCAATTTGCTGGATTTTCATTTCATGAAAAGTTTTATTTTTAAAACATAGAAAGTGTAATTCAATTTTGTTTTGTTATGTACTCTTCAGTTCCATGATATTCACCTTCTTGTAGTATGTCAACTTCTTTTTTAGTTTGGGGCGGGGCTATAAAGTAAGATACTTTTACTTAATTAACTTTAATATATATCTTGAAGAAAATATAGTTCTTTGACCCATGTTTTTGGTTATATAAATTTCTTTTGATTGAATAAGGGTAAGATTGAAAAAAAAACATCAGTGAAGTCTTCATAATTATGTAAAACACGATTGGAAACAAAATAAAAAATAAAAATAAAAACTTTATTTTAAAATAAAGGGAGTATGTAATGTAAGAAAGTGAAAAAAGTATTGAAAAAATTAAAATAAGTTCTTTATTATATGTGAAGTGACCAAAATTATTATAACATTTTGATTATCCAAATGTCACCTTCATGTCTATAATATAATTAGCTAGACAATCCAACTATACTTCACAATTTAAATCAAATATAATTTACGAACGCTTATTTTTACGTTTTAGACATTACAATTTCTATATTTTATCAAATTATTTTCATACATCTTATACAATCTATTTAAACTATCATATAATTACCGGTTGATTTAGTCTTTTTTAAAATTACACAAAATGATCGGTTTTGTTTTTTATTTTATGTTCTAAACTCTACTTTTTAAATCTGTATACGTCATAATTTTCGACATATAAATACAATTATCTTCACTTTGTTATGGATGGAGTGAATGGACCATGTTCTTCTTCTTTTTTTCACATACTTTTTTTAATGAGCTTTGTTTATCTTCAAGCTGGTTATACGACATTAATCAATTTATGTTTAACGAAAACTGAAAAAGTACCTTTTCTTCCTTTATGTAATAGTATATTTTATTTGTTAGAAATTAGTTCAATGTGAATAATAAAATGAATTCAAATTTAAATTTTTATCTATTTAACTGAATTTGAACTAAAAACTCTTTCATATTCAAATAATATGAAAAGGTTAATTTATATTTTTGATATAATATTTTACGACCGCGCGTAGCGCGGCTGAGTTATATATATAAAGAGAAGAAATTGTAAAAGCAAAGCCACGGAAGAGAACTCCGACGAAGAAGAAAACTCTGGTGAAGAAAATAACTAACATACATAACCAATTGATTTTTTAATAGCAAAAGTCGGACCATTTTCACATCGATCTAGGATTTGTGTGAAAGAGAAATTTAAAAATAAAATAAATTTCAAAATCTCTAATCTTCTGGAATTTGTTGAATGTTATATATTTATATATATAGATCGGGGCAGGGGCGGAGCCACCTTGTATTAACCCCTTCGACGGAAAATTATATTATGTATACATAGTTGAAATAATTTTTTATGTATATATAGTTGATGTTGAACCCCTTCGGATACTTCGTGTGTCTATTTCTACAGATTTTGAACCTCCTTATTGAAAATTCTGGCTCCGCCACTGGATCGGGGGTAGGGGAGGAAAAATGAGGAGGAGATTAGGCCACTAGGAAATCGAACTCTCACAAATAAGATTTAAAAAAATGCAGGTACTCAATCATTTAAGCTTCTAGATTTTCCGGAAAATAGTATTGTTAGTTACGATTAACATGAATTTATTTGGAAAACTTACATAAATTCCACAGTCAATTTAGAAGCTAATTACTTAGTTAGACTCTAATTTGCAATATTACGAATTTTATTAGATAGTGTGTCCAGATATGTACAAATACATCCAGATATATGTATCTTGAGATACATGGAGTCAAAATTAGGTGTTATATGTTATGGATACACTGTATCCAAGTGGATTCACTATATCCAAGTGAATTCACTATATCCAAGTGAATTCACTGGTATCTGAGATGCATAACAAATCTTGTTCATCAGTCTCTTGTGTATCTGATATCCCAAATACATGTGAATCACACAAAATACATACAAATACATGTATCTAGTGTGATTCTCATGTATCTGAGATACATAACAAATCTCGCTCGCCTCCCTTCTCTTCCCGCTCACCTCTCTCCCTATTTTAGTGTATCTGATAGCAAAAATACATGTATCTAGATGTATTTTTCTATCACGACCCAGACCATCGTGATTGACACCCACACTAACCCTCCGGCGGGAGAACCGTTACTACAACCCAACTAACCAAATTAATGAAAACTAAGCATTTAAAGATACGAAAGAAGGTTTAAATGTCTAAAGGAAAACTAGAGAGTTCTCATAAACTCTAAAAGTCTAACAAAATAATTATGGAAATAATGTCTAGAACTTGAAAGTCAATGTACCAAAACACCTACTAACGACAAGTCTAAGAAAATGGGTGCAACCCCAAACTAAACATAAGAATATCTAAAGTACTAGTCTCAGTCCGAATAGAAATGGACTAAACATAACGAGAACTCATGGCAGCCTGGAAGAACTGACTCACCCTTGAATTCGATGGATCACTGATCTCCTAGACGAGGTTTGTCAGTAGCTGCCTGAAGATGCCCTATACTCAACAAAGAAAGAGCAAGTGCAGTATTAGTACACAACCACAATGTACTGGTAGGATCACGCGGCTATTTCAATAAGTGAAACATATACAAGTAATCACAACATAATAAAACAGGCATACACCGAACATATACAATATTAGTCATAAATTCAGGATTAATGTACAATTTCACATTCTTAAAAATACATTTATGTGACAAGTCAATGGTCCTCTCATGGAACCCATACCCAAACTGTTAGTGTGCCGGATCGTGACACCCGTTCCAAGTTAGTGTGTTGGATCGTGACACCCGTTCCAATATATATGTTAGTACATGACATCCGATCCCAGTTAGTGTGTCGGAACGTGACACCCGTTCCATTCAACAAGCCATAATCACAATCACAATGTACATTCTTATAATCATACAATCAAGTGTTGATTCATGGCATACAATCATTCATTCATACTCATTTACGATTAGTGTGATCCATAGTGCAACATTCGCATACATACGTGCATTATAATGGAGCAATTACTAACATACATCACACAAACCTGAAATCACAACCATCACCTACCTCGAACAAAGCTTGTACCCTCCTAAGAAACTTGATCCTTCCCTTTCCGGATTCTTTTCGCTTTTTCTTGGTCTACAAACAATCAATACAACGCGAGGATCAATAAACGAAGGTCTAATTATCCGGATTATAACAAATTCAATAACCCAAGACCAAACCCATGATCCTAAGGTGCAGCTAGGGATTTTTCCCACCATCCAATTTAGTCCAAACACCCTCCCCCAATAATTAATAACCAAGAATCTAAGTTCTACGGATCGAAAACAGATTAAGGGAGTAAGAATCTTACCGTTTGCACCAAAAGCAGTGGGTCAAGAAATAGCCTAGGGTCGTCTCCTAATTCTTAAGAACGAAGTTTGCAGAATAATAACGTTTTTGGGATTTATTTCTGACTTAAGTCGCGTTTGTCCCGCTGTGGCGAACCCTATCCCCCTACAACGGCCTCGCCCTGACAGCTTGCACGGAAACAGAGAGTCGAATTAAGAGTTTCAAATTCCCATTTCACAACACACTAACGATGGAAACATGTCGTTACATTTTTTTTATATATGGTAGAATTTTTTTAATTAGTAATAATATACGTAATGTTTTGAAAGTATAAATACTAATAATATAATATATACTATAGTGATTATATGTGTGTGTAGTTTCTCCCATTTCGGTATATCTTTGTAGAAGTCCCATTAGCCATTTCTTGCTCAAAATTATCTTTAGGCCCAATGTTTAAAGCCCAATCAACATCCCGTCAACATAGCATCTACAGACAGCTCTTTAGCAGAGCTTCTCTGCTTCACAATCTTGGTAAGGCAAGTATCCCCATAAACGAAAAGCTTCCATTTTACCTACAGAGAGAAAAACGATGAAGCTCTCACTGAAACTCCAAGAGCAATCTCAAACCCAGAATCACCAAAACCAATCACAAACTCACCCACTTCTCCTCCGTGCCAAAATCCCCATTTCCATTTTCAATCTTCCTTTCCTTTCTTGCTTTTCCACCACCACCCACCACCCTTCTGATCTCTCCCTTTCTCTTGCCACCAGTTTCCCTTCTGGACCCACCCTTAAACTCGCTTACTCCACTGCATCAACCCCCACCACTCCCAGCTCCACCACCCCAATCGCCCCTCCTTTAACTCTGACGCTCAAATCTGGAATTGGGGTTTTTGGGTCTCCCAAGAACTCACCTTTAGTCATTTCTGCTAACTTTTCCTTCTCCCCTTTGAATTCTAATCAAAATCCCACTTTTACCCTTCTCTTCAAACCTCAATTGGGTTCCTTTTCGCTTCGTAAAAGCACTACTTCTGACCTGAATTCTAGTTCTAGTGCTGTGGGTAAGCAGAATGGTGATGGGAATTCATTTGGTTTTGTTCCTTTGGAGATGCCATCGAGTTTTAAGGAATTCTCGATGGAGGATTATGCAAAAGATTCTGTCTTTAAGGGGATTGCTGTAATGGCGAAGACGGAAATGCCATTGACTAATAAGGTTATGATGGATTGTCGTTGGGGTGTGAATTTCCCAAAGGATTTGGGAAGCAGGATGCCGTTCTTAAGTGTGAATAAGATCGGGATTAAGAGAGTTGAGGAAGTTAAGGAGGTGAAGGAGAAGAAGGATGAGAATTCAGGCGAAACGGAGTTGCTGAAAGGTATGTGTTTTTGGATGAAAAACGAGTTGGAGATGCTGCAGAGAGAGAATAGAGATATGAAACATAGGTTGGAGGAAATGAAGATGGGGAATGGTGTTACGAAGGGTGTTGGTGAGGCAGAGTTTGTAGGTGTGCAGGTGATTGAGAATTCAGGGGGATTTGAGCAGTGGAGGAATAAGAGGAATAAAGGGGGAGAGAATCCGAAGAAAGAGGTGAAGAAGAACTCCTCCAACGGGAATCGAGCTAGTGATGTTGAGAGTGAGTTGCAGAAAGCTATTAGGGCTGCTTCTTCATCATGAGGTTCGAACTGTCTGCTAATTACCTCGAGTAAATAGTTAAAGAATACTTCCTTTCTTAGTATGCAATGTATATATGAATGAGCTTGCTGTAACGTAAGTGTGATACCTATCTCCTTGAGGAGGGTTAGATTGATGAAGAATTTGAAATTTTACTTCTCCAGACTATAGAGAAGGCTTCAGGTCCTCCCTCGCGAGCATTCTAATGTTAGCTTATCTTTATTCCTTTATCTAACTGGGAAATTATTGTTCAAGTAGTGTTTGGAATAGTTTATAGATTTCAATTGCTTTGCAACTGAAACTTGTTCTTTGCACTATAGTTCTATTTCAGAATCGGACAGGAGAATAAGGAACACAATAGAAAATGTTGAACTTCATTTTCTTTTATTCCTTACTGGGCAATCTTACATTATAATTTATGTTTCCTTACCTTGCATTTACGTAATTTCTCTGCGAAATGCAGATAGCATCTCTTTTCTCATTTTGTAATAAATAGAGATGACTATGATTTGTTCAAAGAATAAATAGAGATGACTGTGATTTGCTTCTTTGCTTATTCAGTTTATCAGTTACATAAAGCTTTCATCATGTTTATGTTTCTATCAACAAAAAGTAACACCTTGCCATTTCAATAGCAAAGAAGATTAGGAGTTCCATTTCTAGCTTATATGTACTATATTAATGCAACAAAGATACTTCATAGCAGGTTGTTTTTGGTAAAAATGGTCTCTCTGTGGTACTTCATTCCCCTTAGCCGCTACTAGCTTCCTCCTTTTAATCCTTTTCGACTTTCCCCTTCCCTTGGTCTGTGAATGGGCAGGTGCTAAACTCCATCCAAACTCTCAAGTAACCGTGGTCAGCCGTCTGGAGCATCCCTTAGCTACTTACATGAGTACATCTCCACCCTACTGAACAACCAATCTCCACTAGTGGCAACCAAATTCCCCTCTCAAATAATTGTCGTTTTTTTTTGTTTTCCACCCGGTGTCCGGTACCCACATTGGAGCCCGATTAAATTCGGATTCGCTCTGGGAAGTCCCTCTCAAATAATTGTCATGGTTGATATGTTGTGCATATATGATGGCTCATTGAGAAAAATATGACTCATTATTACGAGTGATGGGAGTTTCAGATGTACAAAGATTGCAAGAATGATCTTTAAGACTATCCAAATACCAATCGCTCAGCACTGTGGATTAAAGTGTTTGCTTTATTTAAATTTAGCACTCATGGCTGCATATTTCTAAAAGATGAAAGACTGCTAAGCACCTGTTTGTCCATACAAATTTATATTCAAAAAAGCATTTGGTTATACATTGGAGTTTCAAGTTTGAAAAAATGGTTGACATGTTTTTCAAGTGATTTTTTTTCCCATTCACAAAGTATCAACGTCTTTTCAAGTAAAATGCATGTCTAAACACAACTCAATTTCCAAATACCTTCTTTTTTCAAAAAAAATAATCAAATATGCTGGACTTTTTTCTTCATCTATCTACAAGTGGTGGGGCAAAGGGGATTGGGTCCTCTATGAGGGATTGGTTTTGAGTAAGAAATTGCAGGTTTCTTACAGCTAAAAAGGGCTAGATAGAGATTGGCATTACAACAGGTCAACTTGGCAGTTTGTTGGGGGATTGGTTGGAAGTGTTCTTTCACAATTCTGTATATTTTCCTCTTCCTCATTTTTATCCACTTCCTCTACCAGAAAAAGGAAGTCTAATCATATTCTTTTGAATTACTTTGGGAACACACAGTTCCTAAGTGTTTGACCTATTATGAAAGCTAATCTGGCACCCTAATAGATTTGTGTCTAGGAGCTATCCTGGAGACTGCTGCTAGCCTTTCTCCTCCTGCTAATATGCGCTACTCCTGAATGCTTTTCTTAAGTTTGGCAGGACTGTACTGCAGATATACTTGTTTTTTTGTGTATAGCTGGAAGTAATGCTCCTAAATCTGTAATTTGATGAGCATGAAAGGACGAAGTATCCTGCATTCACGCAGGACCCGATAAAGGGTTGTACCTCAAGGGGTGTAATGTGGCAGCTGGGCTACCTTTTTTATGATGAACATAATTTCAGGAAATTACTGTATGCTTCATTTGTTCGTGAGAATCCTTATTTGACAAGCCCAAGCAACTTAACTTGGAACTTTTGAACGTTTACCTCGTCTAACTTTAGGATTTGTAGAAGTATTGCACTGTGATACTCTTTGTGAAAGTATATCAACATAATGTGCTATCTGGAGATGCTTCTCTATTATCAGATGCTGGCACACTTACATGAGACGTCATGCCACTTTACAATCGCAATTCGCAACCCCTGATTCTGTCTCAATTATGGGAATCCTCTTCAACCTTTCTCCTCTTTGTATCTGACAGAAGGTTCTCATTCCATGTGCTAAGATGGTTCTATATGTGGATGTGAGTATATCTGTCTTTTGCATTGGCTATAGAAAATGGTATCTATCTAGTCATCTAGGAAGGTTGGTAGAGGAAGGGTCAATCACTGCTTTGAAGCATGAAACATATAACTAGAGCTGTCGAAATGGGCTGACCCAACCCAACCCAACCCTACCCTAACGGGCTAGAGAGTTAAATGGGTTGGGATGGGCAGACGCTTTTAATTAAAGGGCCTATAAATAACAGCCCAACCCAGCCCTAAGCGGGCCACGAGTTGGGACGGGTTGGCCCTTCAACCAAAAAATGAACAGTATTACTCTCTTAGAAAGAATATCTAAGAGTATCGAACGTTGACGTATATGAACATGACATCAATACATATAAATTTTCATTTATGAATCACACACTTCGGTGAATACATACAAAAATACATTTATGAATCATACATTTCGGTAAATACTTACAAAAATACGTAATAGTCAACCTAAGATTTAGCGGAAAAATGTTGATCATTCCACCATTCCTCCCACAAAAATCTAGCTAGTTTAAAAGACTTGATTTTTTATTTTAAAAAATATTTATTGATAAAACTTTATAAATAAAACACTACTAAAAATATATATAAAAAATATTTTAAAATATTTAAACCCACGGGCTGGCCTTTAAGGCTTGCGGGTTGAGCATACGAGGCTAGCGGGCCAAATGAGGCTAAGCTAAAAAGTCTCGTTCCTAAATTGACCAAAAAAATTAGGCCCAATCCCACTTAATTCAAAAGTTAGGTTGAATCGGCCTAACGGGTCAAGCCCATTTTGACAGCTCTACATCTAACTTTGTGACCTTTGAAGCATAATCTTATAATACAGTTTGGAAAATTCATCATTTAAGATCTTGTCAGATAAGAGATTTTACCGATCAAAGTAAAAGATCGTTAAATTAGAGATGATTGCCAGTTGATCAGTTTTACGAATCTGTCATCTACAAAGGATGTCATAGTTTGTTGACATCTGACATAGGGATAATCCATACCTACTTATTTCTGTGCCAGAAACCCCTTTCCAACAGTTTATTGGGGCACTTCTTTGATGTAGTAGGTAGGGATGTACATGACCGGGTTGGTTTGGGTTTTTTAAATATCAAACAAAATTATTTATGTCGGATTTTTAAATTTATAAACCAAACCAAATCAATAAAACTTGGGTTTTTCAACTTCGGGTTTTTTCGGATTTTTTGGTTTTTCGGGTTTTTCCGGCAAAGTATTCATACAAACATATAATTTACTTGTACTTCAAATATTTCTTTAGTCCTACCAAAATACAACTATCTAAGGTGTTTCTTAAAAAAACAACACAATATGATATGATTAATGACACTAAAATATCCAACAAAAATAATAATAATGAAATCGCGTAAAACAAATATTGCAAATTAACAAGTCATAATGAAAATTATCATAATTTAAAAGTACTAAATCATGCTAAAATAAGTTTAATAGGTATTAGTTACATGATTAAATATTAAAAGAAATTAAAATTAGATTATGTATTTTAATTGTCTAAACCAATGTAAAATTAAAGAACCAATATTCAATATTATTGTCATTCTTAGTGTTGAATTGATTTTCTTTTTACATTAGTATTAGTTTGATTTTGATTTAAGCTTTATTATAATTACTAACATGTGTGGACTATTTATTGGACCATTCATAATTTTAAGTTTCAAACTTGAAATAATATATTAAAAGATAAAAACTATGAAAAAGTATAAGAAATATTTAAAAATTATATCAAAGTAAAATTTTTTATGTATAAAATAAAATTTTAAAATTATATTATATAATGTCGGGTTGGTTTGGTCTTAGGTTGTTGTTTTTTAGTTAAAACCAAACCAACCCAAATATAGTCGGGTTTTTTTTTCCAATACCAAACCAAACCACTAGTCGGGTTGACTCGGTTTGCAATTTGATTCGATTTTCGGTTCAGTTTTGTACACCCCTAGTAGTAGGTAAGTAGTGACGAAATGAGGTTTATGTGAATTGGCAAGTGAGGCTTGCTCTAGTGTTGGAACGCCTCTCTTTGGTCATGAAATCGCGTATTCATGGTTCAATTCTTGCTTAAAAGAAACCAAACTGATTAAGATCTGTTGTTAAACTATTAAATAGTGATATAAATTTATCAGTTCTAATTTTGATAACTTTTTCGTTTTCGATATACAGTATATGTGTGTCCCAGAAACTTAAAATTTTGAATGCCGAGAAGTCCTCTTATAAACAAGTTGGAAGTTGGAACAAACAAAACGTAAAACACCATTTTTAAAAAAAAATCTTTGTTGATAAAAATCACCAGGTATAATTACTTGTATGCTGTTACTTTCTTTGTCTTGTGCACTTGAATCTTTTGGTGCTCAAGTTTAAGGGTACGTATAAGGGTTATATAATATATTCAAATCAAACTAAATATTGCCAACTTATGGATAATTGAATACCAGATCAATCCAAACTAAAAATAAATTCGAGTTTTTGTTTGGCGTATTTGTTTAATTTTCCCTTGAACACTCCCGTTAGACAAGAATCCAGTACTCCACTCTCTCAAGTTAATATCTCAAAAAGTCACTCAACTTTAGGAATTTATGTAGCAAAGTCATTAAATTTTGTTTTGTATCAATAAAATCACTCAACTTAAATCTTTATATCAATAAAATCACTTTTAATTCTAAGCATTAAGAGTGAATAAATTCATTCTTTCAAATATAGTGCCAGAAAACCCGTACAATGAAATCTCCGATTTGACAACTTTTGCAATATAAATATTAATTCCTCCAGAATTGGAGCAATATTTTAAATTTTCTTATGTTATCCCGTAAATTTGTTGTTTACGTAAGTTATCTATTCAGTAATCAGCTATCATCACCTTAATTATTGTATGTTGGTTGAAACTTTACCACACCCAGGCAGCTCCTGGAATTAATTTTTTATTTATTTGCTTATGATTAATTTAGTTATAAAGAGTTTTTTAAAAAAAATAAAGAGACCCCAAAAAGAAATAAAAGATGTTGTGAAGTTCAGCTAATATGTGTTGGAATTAAAATTTAAAATAATATATAAGAGCTCTATTTGGCTTGTTTTGGAGATGATCTTTGTTGATGAAGTTGGGAATGGGATCTCGTCATAAATTGTCAATTTATTAGCTTGAATAGTCCTTAATTAGTATGAATTGAATGATTTTGATTTTTATGTTTGTTAAGAGTTAATACATTGAGTCAGTTTATTAATTTTGACGAGAATTATAAGGGGAAAAAAAAAAGGAAGATGAAGGAAATTCACATTTAGAGGTATATTGTGGTAGACTAGTCAAAAAATAATAAGAGTGATTTTATTGATATAAAAGTCTAAGTTGAGTGATTTTATTGATACAAAACAAAATTCAATGATTTTACTGGATAAATTTACAAAATTGAGTGACTTTTTAAGATATTAACTCTACTCTCTCATATGCTTTGCATATTAATTTTTTACGGAAAGAAGAAATTTCAATTGTGATTAAAAATAGAATCAAATTCAAGATTTGAAGCTTAAGATTTCATAATTTTTTTAAATACATATACAAATTATAAGAGCAAACTGAATTCTTGTAAACCCGTAGATAGATTAAAAAGTTAGTATATCAGAGAAAATATCAAATTAAAATCTAAAAGTGAACAATTTAGTGAATTAGAATTATTAGGAGTAAAATTTTAATAAAACAAAAAACGTGAGAAACACATAAATTGGAAAGGGAAAAAAATGTTTTTTTATTTTATTTTTTTGTGAATTGAGGCGAACTCAAGAGTCAGACACTCTGTACCCCCGAGAAAATTTTGATGGCAACGCCGACGTCGACGGTGAAGGGCGGCAGTAGCAGAGATGGGACAGCGAAAACGATGGTGGCTGATCAAATTACACAGTCTATACAGTCTACTTCCAATCTCCTCCGTCTCATGCTTCAGTCTTCCCCATCTCAGGCACCTCTTCTCTCTTTCCTTCCTTTTTTTTTTCTAGATCAATTCATCTTAAAATTAATTTCCCAGTTGTTTGTTTATGCTCTTGTAACAATTGGTGAACTTGATTGTCTTCTAATAGCTAAATTTTCTTCAGGGGTATGCCCGAAATGCTGAATACAGCTCCACATAGAACAAACATTAGACTTTTCACAATTGGGGTATTATTATTTTGGAGAAAAGGAATTCTTGGCTGAGGTGTGATTAAAAGGGTAGTGGGGAAAACAAAAAAAAAGATATTTCTTCGATTGCTTCAGTTTCTATTGTTAACAACAATAGCAATTATGAGTGACCTTCAAGGCAATAAGCTGCTAATTAGGGATTTTTGTTCAATCACTTCCGCCTTTACTCTATGTATCAATGCATACTTGGATATCTATTGTATTGCCTCGTCCATTTTAATTTACATGACAGCTCTCTCCATTTCGAGACACTCCATAATGTGTGATATCATTCCACAAATACTTGCAGCTTTTAATACTTCACAATCGTCAACTAACTTATCAACTACTGTTAAAGTTTCTTATGTTAAATTACTGTTGTAAACTCTGTGCTCAATTAAATGCCTTTATATAGACGGTTATGTAGGGAGCGTCTTTTAAAGCTTTGTGCACAAGGATTTGGCTTAAGAATGTTTAAATACTTAGTAGCCCTAACATGTACGCTACTTTTTTTATATTGGGAAAAAAATACATGAAGTATATGTTAGGGCCACTATGGATTTAACGTGTACTTCATGTATTGCTGACACATTTCTCGATATGCTTCAGGCGGAACTGATGAAGCTACCAAAGAGTCTTTTTGCCAAGACATCTACTATCAAGAATACTGAGCTGGTATGCAGGTCTTCCTATAGTTATAATTTATGTGACCCTGGAGGAAGCTTCAATCCTAATTCTATTGCTTTGATTTTGCTCGTTGCAGGTATTGGAGCAGCTGCCTCGGGTGATTTCGTCATTGGATGCTCATATGGACAACGGGTTACAAAGGTTAGCCCTTTAACGCATTTTTTGGTTTTACGAACTAATGGTTGATGAAATTACCTTGTAATTAACTTTCTTCTCTCAAAGTGAGCTTGTAATATGCAACTTGATGTTTGGAATGCGTCATTGCTTAAATGATCTGAGGATGATTTGCATTGGGATGCTGGTCATCTATCTCATTTACACGCTGAAAATTATCTTCCACTAAAATGTATATCCTGCCTTTACTTCAGAAAAAGAAGGTTGTTTCAGGGTATGGAATTAGGTAGATATGCTCTAATGAGAAATTATACATTGATCAGCTCTCTTTAGCAAGAGCAAGGGAAAGGAGGAAAGATTTGGATCATGTGTAAAAGAGAGTGCGATCCTCATATAACTAAGTGTTTCTAGTCTGTAGAGTTGCATAGCACGTTATTTTTCCAAGTTAGGCATGAAGATGCGACTTAGAATTTTCTTTTGACTAATTACTCTAAACTTGCATGGATTTTCACAAGTTTGACCATTAAAGTTTGTGATTAATAAAGCAAAGAATTAGGATAGAGTTTTTGTAAGCTTGACAATAGATGAACAGCTATCAGTCTTGTTTAATGCTAGTGTGATCTTACTTCGATAATTGCAATGGAAGTTGCTTCCTTTGAGATGGAGGAATTATTCTTCTGGGATTCAGCTGTCTTGACTACTCCTTTTTCAACTGCTCTCATGTCAAAGTTAATGATTGCAGTGTTCCTCAGCTGAAAACTGTAATGCAGCTGCTCTCAAACATACAAAACTGCCAGCTCAAGACCTTATGCAGGGCTCAAGATATTCAACAGGTATTACAAAATTCTCCTACGGTCCTACCCCACCTCCCATCCCCCACACCCGAAATGGAAAAATATCCCAAGAGGTTATTATCCCTCTCCCGTTGGATTGTCAATCATTCATATATTTATGGGGTTTATGTAGTTGTCCTTACGGTTGGAAAACTTCCTAGAGAGAACATGGATAGTTGCGGCGACCCTAACGTTTAGTTTAGTCTCCTTAGACAATTACTGGCACGTCTTAGTTATGAATTTATGATAAAAGGTGCAAAAGTTCATCAGCTCGATTGCTTTCAAATTCTTTCTTTACTGGTTGTGACAATATTCCTTACTACCCAATTGCATGACTGTATTTTTTTTAATGATCAGTGCATGACAATAAATTTTCAGTGACAGAACTTTCTTTCTTGTGCATTTGGAGAATTTTCTGGGGAATTTATTAGTTTTTCAGATATCATTATGCAGAGTGGTTCTGTTTGATTTTTTTTTCCTATGTTCTGTTTATGCTGCTTCAGACATTGTCTCTTAAGCATATCCTCTTTAGATAATTTGTTTAGAACTAGAACGGTGACTAACTTACCTGTCCCACCTATCTTTTCAGGAGACTGGATCAGTAGAGCAACCTCCAAAGCCAGCTAACCTTCCTTAGGATGAAGCCCAGAATACTGGGCAATGTTATAATCATGTCATCCTGATACTTAAGTATTTGATATAAATACAAAATTGATTGATAGCATTCACTGGTTAACAAAAGAACCCTTAATGCTTCAGCTACAGCAATGGTTTGGTTTTAACTTAGAGCTATAATTGTGTGTAATACAATCTAATCCTAGAGTTGAACTGAAATTTACTTGCCTTTAACATGTTGCAAGTAGCCAACTCTTACTTCCTTTTTTTACTGTAAGCACTAATTATCTGCAGTCGGGGCTGAGGTTGGGAGCCACATTCTATTTTTGCTCATGTATATTCTTGATACTACAGATGTTCATATAAGAAAAAATTATTAACTTGACTGGTCCTATAGTGGTTTCTTTAGTTCTCGTCATTTCTTGGTTCTTCTCTAGAATGACTTCTCTTGTAATCTATGATTCCTACATAATTTTGTTTCCATGCTGGTTGTGATCAACGTTTGCTTAGAAGTGACAGGTTTTCTTCGTCGTGGTCAGCTTTGGAATTGCTACTTTTTTTTCTTATAACGGTGATGTCCAAGTCAGGTTTGTGTCATCGGCTATTCAGAGGAGTATATTGAAATCCTCACATCATTGAGACATAAGATTGCATACTACTGTAGGATCAAGCAGGAAAAGTTCTTGGCACTGAAGTTCTAGCTTGATATTTGATAATTGATTTAGAGTTCCATCTAGGGGTGTCAAATGGGTTGGGTTGAAATAGAAATTGGGTTGGGTCTTGACCCGCCCAAGTTTACTTTGGGCTCAAATGGGTTGCGTTCAAATGGGCTAAAAAATGGGTTGGGTCTTGACCCGCCCAATTTGACCCGATTAATCTCAATAATTTAACATAGTGATATTTAACTTTTATAATCACAATTTGAATTTCAGCTCGAGATTTTTAAAAAAAGTAACAAATGGATAGATAAATCCTAAAAGATGTTAAATAAATAATAATTCATACCTTTAAAATAGGAACATATCTTAGTAAAGAGTTTTAAAACGGGTTGAAATTGGGGATTGAATTGGACTTAATTGAGGATTCGCTTGAATGAGTTGAGATTGAACTTAATTCAAATTATCCTGAGCTCAACCCTTAAAATTCTGGGCGGGTTACCAGTGTTTGGGTTCATTTTTGACACCCCTAGTTCCATCCATGAAATCTTGGAGTGGTCTTTTTTTAACGGTTAAAACAATTACAAAGTTAAGATTGTTCTTCGCCTAATGAAGACAATACAATACTATAGGTAACAATATTCAGGTTTTTTTCTTCTTGGATTTTGCAGAAACTGTGTTTGATGTAGATTTTGAAATGGGTAATGCTTTGAGAAGTTTTTCAGTTTTTACAAGATTTGAAGAATTGAGTTTGGACCCAAGTTTATCAATTTTCTTATAAAATGCCAATTTCATTTATTGATTATTCAATTTTGACATCTAAATAGTACTGAACAAAGTAATTCAGTGTTCGTGATGACTGATGAATGGGGTAGTAATGTCTTATTATATTCCTTTTGGTGTTTAGAAAATTTTTGATAATGGATAAGGTGAAATTGAAAAAAAGACAGTCTCATGCACTAAGCACTTGTCAATACTAAAAATTTGCCTAAAATTGACTTCAAGAGAGGTCGGAAAACACTAACCTTGCAAGGTCGGAATTTTATTTTAAATTTTTTTTATTTTTTTAAAAAATATCTCCTGAGGTTGATTTTTTTAACGCAAAAATTCTGAAAAATGAAATTCAACCTCTGAATTCTGAAAGTTTATTTTTTAACGCCAAGAACTGAAAAATGCAAATCGGCCATGAAAAGTCATAGAAAAAAAAGTAAAATTGTAATACTAATCTCCTGAGGGCGATTTTTTTTCATTCTTTTGCAAAAACGAACTCCGAAGGTCGGCTCTTGCAAAAGAATTATTCTTTTACAGAATCAACTTCTTTAGGTTAATTTTTTCCACCAAAATATATGTTTAAAAAGTATAAATAAAAACTATAGTCTTTAATCAATAAGCATTCATGGTCTAGTGATAAAAATGCATTCTACCACATAATTCTGTCGAACCTTGGATAATGCATATTATTGTTTTGAAATCGACCTCATGTGGTCGAACTTTTTCAAATTTTTTTTTGGAAACAAACATCTTTTGAGGTTAGTTTTTCTCTAAAAAAAAAAAAACCTTTTAAAACCATTCTCCAGAGATCAGTTTGATTTTATGATCAAATTATAAGTTGAGGTCAGTTTTAGAGGTCGAATTGGATCCTTTTTTTAGCAATGTGCTATGTGCGGGATTCATAGAAGGACCGGACTACAAGAGTTTATTGTACACTATATTATCATGCATTTCTACAAGAGACTCTTTTCACAATTTGAACTTGTGATCTCTTGAACCTGTCTGAAATTAAATTTCATGTATGTGATATATATATTTTTCATGAGTTTATATGAAATTGTTTTTCGTTTATGACATTTCATGAATATAATGTTCTTTTAATTTAAGTTTATTGAGTGTATTTAATCAATTTGATTGCGTAAATCTAATTATGCATTTATCATATCATAATTCATAGACATACTTTTAAAATATATTTCAAATACCAGAAAAAGAAATAGATAAGCATAAGTAAAATAGCAACAAAAAAAATATTAAAAAAGCAAAAAACTAAATTAAAGAATGAAAAGGGGTAAAAATAAATTAAAACTATTTTATCCAAATTATATTTGACCAAATTTATTCTTATCCATATTTATATGAATAAATTACAATTCAATCCATTTTAACTCAATTTATTTTTATCCATTCAAATTTTATTTAATTCACTAATTTGATACTCATAAATAAAAAGTGTTTGTGATGTAAGACTAGTCAAATTTTATGATGGTGACTGGTGAGAAGTTGGAGGAATCGAATAGATTAGTGGTCAACGTAAATTGTTCCTTACACCACTTTTATTTATTAAAAAATAACTCATCAAATTGTAATAGTATCTTTTGTGTTTATTTTTATTTGTTTAATATTAACTCGATATACATAATAAAAAGTAATAAAATAAAATAATAATTTTATTATATTATTTTATTAATATAATAAATTCAATACATTAAAAAATAACTATAATTAATAATAAAAATAAATTAGAAATAAAGTAATAATTATCTCTTAATTTTCTAAATTGAATAAATAAAAATAATCATCTATTTCTAAAATAATGAACAAGTAAAAATAAATAGAGAAAATAGTAATTAATACTCCCTTCCTTTCATTTTACTTGGTCATGTTAGAGATTTATTTTATTAAATTAACTCTATTGATTATGTTTTTAAAATCTTAATTTGACAACTAGTATTTTCTATAATAATTATTTAATAATAAGGATATTATTGAATGAAAATAATTTTAAAAACTCAAATTTATTAAAATAAGAAAAAAAGAATTTTATTTTTAGTATAAGAATATGTTTTTTGCAAATGGGTATTTTTTTTTT
>JAJOOS010018451.1:0-17561 GCA_029582725.1 Solanum chiquidenum | reverse complement strand
CTACAAATCATGAAATTCAACAATAAATTGAACAAGAACAAGATTATACATTATTTTTAGAAGTATGCATGAATAAACATATTGTTATACGTAATTTTTATAACAAAGTGAATTAAGGAGAAGAATTGAAAATTTGAGAGAGAAAGAAATATACTATAAAAAGAATTCTAGAAAGAGAAAAATGAGACAAAAGAAGAAGAAGAAGAAGAACTCTATTTTAAAATGATTAACAAATAAAAAGGAGAGATAAAATAAGAATGATAAAATAATCAAACGTGTATAGAGAAAAATAAGGGGAACAAAAATATATTTTTTAAGAAAAATAAAAATAACTATTAAATGCCAAATAAATAAAACATAGCCTTTTTCTTGCTAAAATCTTAAAAGTGGGCTATTTATTGCCAATTTAGTCTATAAGTTGTCATACTGCGCCATTTTGTCTTTCAAAATTTACGCTTCATCTCATACGATATAAAACGTCTCACTTTAAGCCCCATTTTTAAATGAATAATAAAAACTAGCTTCATAATTAAATAATTTACACACTTTGCATTTAACTTGTAGCAATGCAAGTTTTAGACCAAAAATTTGAAGTTCAACTCTGTTTAGTGTATAATATTTTTGTTCACCTACTAATTATTTACTACAAAGTGATTAAAGTTTAAATAATTTTTAAAAGTTAGTTACGTTTTAAATAATACCTCTAAATTTATTATTGGTGCAGTTTTCGTCAATTTAAATTCAGGAATGACCTTCCAAAAGAATGATTTTGAACCCCGCTTAATTTTTAAAAAAAAATAGTATCCGCTTTAAAAAATAGCTAGGCAAAACTTTTATTATCCATCGAGCATAAGTTACGAACATAAACCAGAAATTCAAAATATTTTAATATAATGAACTTGTTTAATAGCACAAGTTTTGATTTATGCTTGATGAAAAATAAATTATTTTCCAACACAGTAAGCTTGCTTAATTTACCACAAGTTTTAACACACAGAAAAAATCTAAAACTTATGTCATGCTTGATTTAGGCCCATTGATAGCAAAACTATGATTTTTGTTGGTTAAATGATTAATTCTTTTTATTTTCACGATATATGAACCTTTTAAAACAAAGTAAAACGAGCATCATGATAAAATGTTATAGAGTCTAATATTTTTTTTTTCGATTTCACAAGTTATATGTGAATAATTTTTATAATTAGAGATAAAATTTAAACAGTAAGCTAAAAAGGGGTTATTTGTGCAAACCATCCTAGTAGAATTGCTAGTAAAATCTGATTATCATCAATGGGCCTATGGGCCGAAAAACTATTCCGGAGGGTAACGACACTCCTTTTATAATGTGTCACTCAAAACCCTAGAGACGCCGAACACCACAGAGGTAGAAGAACAGCAGACGCAATGGGTACGTTCGTCTATCAAATCTCTCTCTGTATTATACTCTTTGCTAATTTGATTCATGTCGAAAATTTAGTTGAAAATGAACAATCTATAGGTTTTTTTTTTTTTTTTTTTTTGTGATTAGGAACAGGTTCGTACTTCTAATTATCTGTTTATCTTAGATAATCGGACATTTTGTTCTAATGATTCTGTTAAACCACTAAATTTTCACTATAATTTGTTGCACTGAACAAAGACAGATCTAGTAATTGAATCAGATACATAAACACACAATATGTCTGCTATAATCTGGCTATGGCGGGAGAACTAGCTTTGGACGTGGTTGTTTCTGTATAGGGTGATTGACAACTCTTCATAAGAAAATGATATCTTGTTCTAATAGGCTGTGAATGGTGTTTCAGTTATAGAGTTTGATTTTACAGAATATGCTGCATTGACAACTCTTCATAAGAAAATGATATCTTATTCTAATAGGCTATGAATGGTGTTCAATTATAGAGTTTGATTTTACGGAATATGCTGCATTTTCCGCTACATCTTTGCCTTTTGATTAAAATTAAATGGTAATTTTATTCCAAAAGTACGCACGAGATGAAAATGTGGATATTTTACCCTAAAAGCTGGATAGGGTAAAGTTTAAATGAGACTTGAGTTGTTTTGGATAGTGATGTTTATGGATATCGGTATTGCTGGAATAGTGGCTGATGTTTGGTGTAAATGTAGGTGCTTACACTTATGTGTCGGAGCTATGGAGGAAGAAGCAGTCAGATGTCATGAGGTTCTTGCAAAGGGTGAGGTGCTGGGAGTACCGTCAGCTCCCTTCTATCGTCCGTGTCACCAGGCCTACCCGTCCTGATAAGGCACGCCGCTTGGGATACAAGGCCAAGCAGGTACATTTCTGTTGTGTCTAGTAATTTACTCAGTATGTACTTAATGGTAGGATTACTGATATTATATCTTTTTTGCAAGATTTGTCCATAAAATGAGTAGTGAGTTTGGATATCTAGTGGAAATGAAGTTTGATTTATGCTCTCTTTTGTTTTATATTTTTGTGTTCATTAGCTGCCTATGGGTCAAGTCTGTCTCACTGTTGGGTCTTATATTATCTCTGTGTTATGTTGGAGACATACATCTGTGATTGCTGAGTTGCTTGTGAAGGCTATATTGTATTTCTTTATTGTTCATCATTTCTGTCCAGTTTCTAGATGCAAAAGATAGAAACCCATATACAGTATACTCTGTTTCTTTTACCCATTCGATCAATAGTAAGAAATCTTTTCTTCTATCATGTTAAATGCTACCTTTTCCATTGTATGGACTAGTTCCGAGTTGTGATTAAGACTATTATCTTTCCAGGGCTATGTGGTCTACCGTGTTCGTGTAAAACGTGGTGGAAGGAAGAGGCCAGTTTCCAAGGGTATTGTGTATGGTAAACCCACCAACCAGGGAGTCACCCAACTGAAATTCCAGCGCAGCAAGCGATCTGTTGCTGAGGAGCGTGCTGGTAGGAAATTGGGTGGTCTTAGAGTCCTCAACTCTTACTGGATTAATGAGGTATGTGTTTTAACATTTTACCTATTTCTTGTACTTCCTAGTGCATTTTATGTTCTGACATGCTAGAGTGCAAAGTTATTCGGATTTGTAATTGAGACAAAGAACTGTATTTCATTATCCACTACCGACTTTTAAACTTGAGATCTTAATCCCTAATATGGTTTGCAAGGTGGTTGAGTTTATTTTCTGAATATGCAAGATACCACTCTGTAAATGACACTCTTTCGGTGACTGAGTTGCTTTTTAGTTTTTTTTTTTTCACGTCACTTAAAAGACTTTTTATATACATGCTTTAATGTTGGGAATAACGTTAACCTTAACTTCTCTTATGCAGGATTCGACCTACAAGTACTTTGAGGTAATATTGGTTGACCAGGCTCATGCTGCTATTCGCAATGATCCAAGGATCAACTGGATCTGCAACCCAGTGCATAAGCACAGAGAATTGCGTGGTCTCACTTCAGCTGGTAAGAAATACAGAGGACTCCGAGGAAGAGGACATCTCCACCACAAGGCTCGCCCCTCAAGAAGGGCAACCTGGAAAAGGAACCAGACTCTGTCTCTCCGCCGTTACCGTTGATCTGCTTGACCTTTTTCAGAGACTGTTGCTTGCTTAATTTTTTGCATTATCTGGTTTTAGCCCTTTTATCTTGAAACATTCAGCTGTTTACAATTTTGAACAACTAGTTTTGTATTTGAAGTATCCATGTTCTTGCTGAACGAGTCTCTTGAACTCAACAATAGATTCTAGTAAAATTTTGTGTTGAAAGTATACATTTCCTTGCAGTGATCGAGTTACCTTGAAACTCAAACAAATAGATTCTAGTAGATTGTGGGGGTCGCTTTTCGAACTCTAGCAATAGATGTTAGATGCTACATGAACTGGGAACCAAGGTTTCAATACATTGATATGAGGTGTCAGTTAATATAAAAAAATTGAAAAGGCCAAAAATGTCTTTGAACTATGTTAAATTGAACAAAACTGTCTTCAGTTAATAATTTTTTTTTTTTTTTTGATAACTGAGAAATTCGTCTGTGACCCGCCCTTTGGACCAATCACAGCCTTTTAAACTCGGTGGGTAATGGGCTCGCCCCTCTAACAATTTGCTACATATACCTGTGAAATAAATAAAGAATCAAAATCCTGTGCTATGAAATTAACATTTTTATCCCATGTAATATGTGAATAAATTTTATTTTTAAAGAATAATTCGGAATGTTAATGATTTTTACTCGTTGAATATATACAAACAAGTTGGAGTATATTATTTTGCCCCGTGAATATAATATTTTGACTTTTACACGATAAATGGAAGTTTGAATATATTATTATGACCCGTGAATATAATATTTTGACTTGTACAAGATAAAGGGAAGACTTTGCCGTCTTGGTTTGGTTGGAACATATTATATGGGATTTAATTAGAATGTATTGTTTTGGATTAATTGGAATATATTATGACTTGTAAATAAAATATTTTGACCTGTACAAGAGAGAGTATGATGCATAGTTGATATATACCTTCTTTAGTTGTATGCAATATTTACACAAAAGAAAAAGAAAGTAACGTTTCTTGCTCTCCTCATGGCTCAACCTTACAGAACTGCTTATCATTTCCAACCTCCCAAGAATTGGATAAATGGTACATTCTTAACACGCTCATTCTTTTTCAGAAATATCTTTGATTTTGTATAATCTAGTCTAAATTAATTCTTCCTTCTTTTTTATTGATTTATGTTCGATCGATGGATTGTGTCATTGACTTGTAATGCTGATGAACTGGAATACATGACATGTTGTCGAATTTACAGATCCTAATGGTAAGTTTTCCAGTCTAATCATCAATCCTAATCGTGTTAATTAATAATACTAGCAAATTGTTTAAGTTGTTTGCCAATTTTATCCTCCGTCTAATGATGCTGTGTCGGTTGGAAATCTTACGGAAAATACCAACACTTATCTTCTTCACGAAGACTTGTCTATGCTCGACTTTCACCAACTTCATTAAATTTGCAGGACCAATGATCTACAAGGGAATTTACCATTTATTTTATCAATACAATCCTGAAAGTGCAGAATGGGGAAACATCGCATGGGGTCATTCTACTTCAACTGATCTTGTCAACTGGACTATTCATCCTCCCGCTCTTTTGCCTTCAGATACATATGACATCAACGGTTGCTGGTCAGGTTGTTACAATTTTGTGAAAATATTTCGTTATTCACCAGATCGACATCAAGTATAAATAAATATATTTCTTGTCAGGTTCCGCAACAATCCTCCAAGATGGAACACCAGCTATACTCTATACCGGAGGCGATTCACAAAAAGTTCAACTTCAAAATCTAGCCGTGCCTAAAGATCCATCCGACCCATACCTTGTCAAATGGGTTAAATCTCCTCATAATCCAATCATGACACCGAATGAAGATGAGAAAGAATCGTTTAGAGACCCAACCACTGCGTGGTTAGGGACTGATGGGATTTGGAGAGTGGTTATAGGAAATGAAAGAGAAAACAGAGGAACTGCTGTTTTATACAAAAGCAAAGATTTTATTCATTGGACAGAAGCAGAGCAGCCTCTGCATTCGTCCAGTGAAACTACAATGTGGGAATGCCCTGATTTTTTCCCTGTCTCAGTTGATGGGGAAAATGGACTTGACATATCAGAGATATTTTCAGGAATGAAACACGTGCTCAAAAATAGCGTGGCTCGTTCTTTTGTTGATTATTATACTGTTGGAGCGTATGATCATCTCAACGATGTATATACACCAGATGAGGGATCGGTAGACAATGAATCAGGATTACGATTGGATTATGGAAGGTATTATGCTTCAAAGTCTTTTTTTGATAGTGACAAGAAGAGGAGGATCTTCATTGCTTGGGTTAATGAGTCTACAAGTAAGGAAATCGATTTAATTAAAGGATGGTCTGGTCTTCAGGTAATAATTCAGTTTACATGACCATTTATTTTTATGCGTCCATTATTCAAAAACAAATTTAATTTTAAACTTTTCATTTTTTCGTCAAAACTAAAGTTAAATATCATTGTACCATTACAGTCGTTTCCTAGGAAAATTTGGCTGGATAAAGGTGGAAAGCAATTGGTTCAATGGCCTGTCGAAGAAATAGAAATGCTAAGGACAAACAAAGTTGATTTACAAAATATAACACTCGAAGCTGGTTCAAAACGTGAAATTTCTGGTGTCACTGCTGCACAGGTATACTTCTTTCAATGATTTTTCAACAATGAACCGCAAACTTATTTATTAATTCAATCTGTTTGAATTCATTCAGATTCAACCCAAATCTGCTAATTTGACACTCATACAACTATTTATTATTGTTTCAGGCGGATGTAGAAATCTCCTTCTCAATCCCAATCGCGGTGCTTGAGCAGGCAGAGGTGTTGGAATCAAGTTGGACAAATCCACAAGAGATAGCTAACCAAAGTGGTTCATTAGCCAACACTGGTGTAGGACCTTTTGGGTTGCTAGTTTTGGCCTCAAATAATATTGAAGAATATACAGCAATATTCTTTAGAATTTTCAAAAAGAATGACAAGTTTGTTGTGTTAATGGGCTGTGACCAAAAAAGGTACAATAATCACCCTAGATATGGTTTTACATTGGTTTTATTTTGATAACCAATTAATTTTTTTTCTACTTGTAGATTTAGAAATTCATTATAATTTTTTTGAAATGCAGGTCATCTGTGGGTCTTGAATATGATAAAACCAATTATGGAGCCTTTTTGGACATTGATCCTCTTACAGAAAAATTATCACTAAGAACTTTGGTAAGTTTCATTACCAAATTATACAAATCTCCTAATTTTTAAATTATGCAGTATATTCAAATTCAAAATATGAAGTATATAAATTGTTGAGAGCAAAGCATGGAATAGATCATGCGATTGTTCTATATGGTGATCTCTATCATTGTACAATACTTGACTTAATCATCTTATGATAATAACCAACATAACAGTCAACTGAAAAACGTTAGCAAGCTATACTAGCGTGCGATGACTTTCTCTTATAGTAGAGTTATACACAAGAGTGACGACTCACAAGGGGAGTCACGTAGCCAAGCTGATTACTATGTCGTTTGGTGGGCGCGGTGAAATAAGTTATTAAGTCAACCTTTTTGTGAATTAGAGTATATATCATTTTATATTATTTCACTATAAAATTAGTGAAGATGATAAAATTGTAGCGTGAAAATAACACAAAATTTTCATACGAGATCCAAAATGATCTATTTAATAGTGACAAGAAGGGGTTGCTCAGATGGTAAACATCCTCTACCTCCAATCCTAAGATACTATATGTTTTAGTCACCAAGAAAGCAAAAAAAAAAAAAAGAAGATCTATTCATTAGTATGACATTTTTTTTTTTTTTTACAGATTGATCATTCGATAGTAGAAAGCTTTGGCGGAGGTGGAAAAGCTTGCATCACAACAAGAGCTTATCCTACTTTGGCCATCAATGATAGTGCTCATATTTTTGTTTTCAACAATGGATCCCAACATGTTGACATCTCCACTTTGAGTGCTTGGAGTCTAAACCAGGCTCACATCAACTGAATCATTAATTAAAAATGTAATTTTTAAAATTTTCAATCACCAAAACATTTGGAGGTACAAATAAAAGTGTTTGCCATTTTGTTTCTTATATAGTTTGTTGAATCGTTTACTGCTGTTGCATTTATGAAACTACAAGTACATACTTCCCCTTTTTTACTTCTCCTTCTTAAGCAATAATTTAAGTTATAAATGCGTGTACATAATACTTTAAATCTTGAAATTTTAAATTTATCATATAAAATGTTGAAGACATTCATTTTGAAACATATCAAGAAGAAAAAGTATAATACTTATTATATTGAGATGAAGGAGTTGTGTGATATTTTTGTTTGTCATTATTTCACTTACTAATATCTATTATTTTACAATATATAAGGACAATGCAAAGAGTTTTGTAGTCCTTAAATTACACTGTAACTATCTGGTTAGCTTGCAAGCAAAAGGTTTTCTCTTCCAAATATATTCTTGTATTTGCTTTTTATTACTTCATATATTAAAGTATATTTCAATAAATCAACATAATTTCAAGACCTTTTTGGTATTACATAGCCCTTTTTATGTCTTATTTTTGCCTTTACTTTGTTTCTTTTTTGTTTAAGTTGCTACGTATATTCAAGTTGGTAAATATAATAAACTTCAATTATTTTAAAAATTCTTGTAAAGTTGTGAACGATGATGATGCCATCTAATGGAAATAACTATGCAAAAAGATAATTAACTAAGTAACAAATTTGAAGAACTCATTTGGTACTGAGGGAGTACTCCGTCAATCCTATTTTCTTAGTAATTCTAAAATTATCATTAAGTTTATCTTGATCTTATTTTAATAAATTTTTTCATTTTGAAAATATAAATTTAGGTTTAATGATTTAAAACAATTATACAATAGATTTTTTTTTTCAAAATTGATCCTTAAAAAAAGCAGAATGAATAAAATTATTAATTTCATCATTGCACTGAGACATGATTTAATTATTTAAATTGAGCTCATCCTAACTTATTTGATGCTGATACATAGTTATAATGTTATTATAAAGTAAATTTTAGAAAATGTTCCATTTATAGACTAAGAAAAAGGAAAAGAATTTTAAACAAACAAGTTGGAATATAATATTTTGACTTATATACAAGAAGATATATGAAAGTCTTCCCTTGCTTGCTGTCTTGGTTTGGTGGTAAATATTACAATTTGGGATTAGTTAGAATTAATTGGAATATATTATTTTGACTCGTAAATATAATATTTTGACCTGTACAAATAGTTGATATATAACTTCTTTGATTGTATGCCATATTTAAATTAAACTAAGAAAAAGAAAGTAAAGTTTTTTTTTGTCAATAATTGATTCAACACATATATTGTCCTTTATGTATAACGAAATTATTTTTTATATGAATTCAGTAAATATGATACATAATTTAATAAGATACAATGATTTTAATGTGTTTATTGTACTTTATGTATAATAAATTATTATTTTAAAAAAATATTAATACAATACATAAATTAGTAAGATATAATAATTTTGATGTAATCAAAATTAACCTTTATTGAATGTCAAAAGAAAATTAATAAATATTAATTTATCTATTAAATAATATATCTAAAGAATATAATATTTTATAGTGTCACCTATATTAATTTAGTAAGATTTTAATGTAGTTGGCGAGGATGATATTGATTCACATATGTTAGATGTTTCTGTTACCGACCATGCCTTTGTCTTCTATGTTCCATTTTAGTAGCCAAGAACCGGTAATTGTGGAAACCCACGTAAATGTGAAAGAGCAGATAATTGTGGTCCAAGTACTTCAGCTATGGGTTAACATGAGTTAAATGATAAGTACAGTTCTGGATCATGACACAATTTCGACCGTCAAATTGTGCTTCACAATTCTGCACCGTTGCAACAGTTTTCTATGAACAATTTTTGTGATGGGTCTAATGATGGGCATGTCTCTCCTGCACACCTTGATGATGATGATATGCACACATGTTTTGCATGTCTTGGGAAAACTGCCACATTATATAATGCACCTGTTGCAACGAGTTTCACCTCATCACCATCAACCCCAATTCTTTCACACCTACAAAATCCAATTTCATGACCGGAAGACGGAACCCTAACTCGAGATTGAGTTAATTAATGACCTAATGTATGCCTTTGATTGGGCGTCAAGGAATCTTTTTGTTTCAGATCTCCATCAGTGTTACTAGTAGAAGCTTCCAATCATCATGTTCAGATGGCGTGTAAGATCTTGCATAAAGAGCCTAACTGCGTATAGATTAATAGCGCATTGGTTTTGAGTTCAAAGTTGAGGGTGGTTGTGTTGGTAATGTGCATGGGCAGTTGCACTATGTGTTGTTCTTGTTAAGAGATGTAGGTTTACCATCCGAAGATCGACTCTTGTCTCTTCTACACATAGCTATGTTGCATATAAATTTTATATTTTATAGTTGAAGACATTTATATTTCTCTTTATCTTGGATTGGTGAGAACTTTATATTTCCGTTTCTTCCATGAATGAAGTGACCTAAGAGATGAGGACTAACTAAAAAAAGTGTGTAGTAATTTTCAGTGACATAGGTAGATCGAAATTATTCTTAAGGTATGTATAATGCTTTATTTTGGTTCTTAATGTATTTCACTTGATTGAAATTGTCCTTAATGTATAGTAAATGCGTTCATTTTAGTCCTTAATGTATTTTACTTAATTGAAACGATCCTTAATGTATAACAAAAGGTGTTCATTTTGGTCATTTATCCTAAACATAAAAGAGTTATTAAAAAAATGTTAAATTTATTTATGGACCCCATGTGGCTAACAATATTCATCATTGATGTTTTCTTTGTTAGTTCAAAAAAAAAATCTCATGGAATCTAACACTATTTTTAGTACTTTTCTCTAACAAAATTTATTATTTTCTCTTGCTTAAAATATAAATGAGTTGAAATAAAGGGGGTCAAATTGGGCAGGTAATTTTTTTTTCTTAATTTAAAATTCAAATTGTGTTTATAAAAGTTAAATAACATTGTGTTAAAATGATAGATATTAAGGGGTCAAATTGAGTTGGTCATAATCCAACCCGTTTTAGCCTATTTGAGTCCAAAGTAAAATTGAACCCCACTCAATTTTTATTTCAACTCATATTAATATTTCTAATTACAACCAACCATTTGATACCTTACAACAAATCATTGAATTTATTTAAAGATCATAAATATATAAATTAGCAAAATTGACTTGTACAGTTAAAAATTTAATTGATTTGTTTGTTTTTATTGTTTTCTAAATTGATGAATTAGTTATGAACCATTTGAATTCTTTTCTGATTTATTTAATTAAAAAATAATAATTTGTTTATGTTGATATCTACTTATGAAGATGAATGGGTTTAGATGAATTAGAATGATAACATAATTAGGAAATCTTTGAGTTCTTTTGTTAGTTAGTTTAATTATAAATACTTTACCTTGTATTTGTTATCGCCATTTTTCTTAAAGATATGAGCTTGGGAGAGTTTGTTATTTATAAAATTTAATTTTTGCCTCGAGCCCACTTCGGATCCTGATGACATCCCTCCTCCCGAGCCACCATTGCCTACTTCTTATGCAAAAAAGTGATGCAAAGAAGTGGACGAGAGGTGTGACGACCAACCCCAGCCATTTTCATTCATTGTATAAAGACCAATTTGATGCTATGAAACACAATCAAGAAAGTTCAATCTTCGCAATTATACTTTGTTTCATTGCATGTTCTTTATTTTTGAAAATAGATACTTAACTAACTATTATTCTGATTTAATAGTTCATTTGACAACTGTACAGTGAGACTGTGATAGTTGGTTTAACTGCACAGTGCTTATTAGGGCCCGATGTGTGGTGTACTTCAGTTCCACTTATTTGTCTAAATATAGTGGAGCATCATGATCCCAATCGCATATTACGACAGTTTCAATAAGATATTCTATTGGATGTTGCATGATAAATTCACATTTTTTGTTCGATGATCATTTCAATATGATCCTATTTTTATGAAAGAACAGATTGCATTGTGGAATGCTAAAAAAAATAGAAGGCGTCACTACGCATGATATCATCCTCAAAAGTGATTCTTACCTGGTTTGATATAGGAGGATCACACGCACGCTGATTGAGAATCTTGGGCAAGAGGCTAACAGAGGTTACCTGTCTTATGCTATTGACATGGGCATTCACTACTAAAAAACTGCCAAAAAGTGATAGAAAAAAGCAACGGATTGCATCGCTTTTTTGCCAAAAGCGACGCAGTCAATCTCACTGCTTTTTGGTTTGACACTTTTCCAAAAGCGACGGACTGCGTCGCTTATTTTTTTTTGTATAATGCGATGTCCGTCGCTTTTTTAATTTTTAATTTTTTTATTCTACAAAAAGAGACGAAGTTCGTCGCTTTTCTTAATTTTTAATTTTTTTTAGAATCTTGAAAAGCGACGGACAATGAGACGTTGTCCGTCGCTTTTCTGGAAATGAAATTTTGAAAAATCCAGAAAAATGACGGACTAAAGGACCCTGTCCGTCGCTTTTCTGGATTTTTCAAAAAATAAAACCCAGAAAAGCGACGGACTCAAGGACCGAGTCCGTCGCTTTTTCTGCACTTTTTTTTACATAAAAAACTACAGTTTTTGCTATCCACTTGAAAATTAAATTAAATTCAATATCAAATCAATTCAGTCCATTAAAGCAAAAACACATAATTAACATGCTACAGAAAATATAAACTAACAAGCTTAATTAAACCTTCAAAAATACATAAATCCCATTTTAAAGATTTATAAAGTCTTTCAAAATTCAAAAACTAGTTCATAAATACTACATTTCAAGATCTATAAAGTTGAAGCTTAACTAATTCATAAACAACAATTAAGTTTAAGATTTTAAATAATTAATTATATTCCTAATTAAGTTCAAGTTATTATAAATTAAGTTCAAAGTTCTAATTAAATTCAAATATATACCTTGAATTTAAATTCAAAGTTCTGGTTAGCTTGCAGACAAAATGGTTTTCTCTTCCAAATATATCCTTATATTTGCTTTTTATTACATCATATATTAATGTATATTTCAATAAATCAAAATACTTTCAAGCCCTTTTTGGTAATACAAAGCCTATATTTCAATAAATCAAAATGCTTTCAAGCCCTTTTTGGTATTACATATCCCTTTTTATGTCTTATTTTCCCCCCTACTTTGTTTCTTTTTTTCCTACATATATTCAAGTTGGTAAATATTATTGAAGTATTAGAGTAGTTGTAGCTTAGACTAGATAATTATGTAATCTGTATAGTAGTCAGCTGATGTGATTAGAATAGTCGGTTAGAAAGTTGTTAGTTTGTTAAGACAGTTACAACATCAACTTCACATTGCATGTACATATTTAAACCTCACTTATGGTAGATAATTTAATAATACAGTTTTCATTTTACAAATTACTTCTTCATTCTCCCAACAATGGAGTCGATTACTCCATCGAAGCTCAACATTGAGCTGGATTGAATTTGACATGGTATTAGAGCTTCACGGCTAAATTCCGCGATCTCGTCGTCTCATCCTCGCCTTTCTTCTTCCTTTTTCTTCCGATGAATTGCTTTTCACAGTAATTCTCTGCAAGTTCGTATCCGATCTGAAATCAATTATTCGTTATTCTATCGATCTCTCATCAGTTTGATTGATCTCTCCTCTAGATTTTTTTCCTCTATTTTCCACCATGGGAGATCGAACTGAAAATGTCGGTGTTGTTCCTTTGGGTTTAGCTGGACAACCAACAGTTGACACAACCAATCCACTCTATGTGCATCCCTCAGATAATCCTGGTGCAATGTTAGTACCAACTCCATTTGATGAAATTGGGTATTGATCATGGAGAAGAGGCGTCCTGCGATCCCTATCTGTGAAGAACAAAGTCGGCTTCATCACTGGAGAATGTGTGAAACCAGGGCCAACTTCATCTCAACTGCGACAATGGGAGAGGTGCGACGATATGGTAACTTCCTGGATCCTTAACTCTCTTACTAAGGAAATTACAGATAGTGTTGAATACGTTAATAGTTCAATAGAGCTCTGGAAGGAGTTAGAGGATCGACATGATCAAATCAATGGTGCGAAGCTATACCACATACAAAAGAAAATTAACGACATAGCTCAAGGAAATCTCGATATCACTACTTACTATACTAGATTGAAAAAGTTATGGGAAGAGTTGTACACTCTAAATGCTCAGGGACAATGTACATGTACTTGCACTTGTGGTGAAAAAGATAACTCACATAAGGCAGAACAATCTAGGAGATTGATTCATTTTCTCATGGGACTCAATGAAGTGTACACTGTGGTGAGGGGGAATATTCTTATGATGACTCCATTGCCAAGCATGGCGAAAGCATTTTTTATATTGATTCAGGAAGAGAAACAAAGCGAGTTTAAACCAAACAATCAATACTTCATGGAGTCCACCTCCTTTAATGCAAGCTCATCTGGAGCTTCTTCTTCAAGAGCCTTTAAGACAAATTATCCCCCAACAACTATCCTCCTAGGCCAAATTATGCATCTGGTAGTACATCTGAAAATTACTCTACAAGAAGGTCTATGTGTGAGTACTGTAAGAAACCAGGGCATACAAAAGATAAGTGCTACAAACTGCATGATTATCCGACTACCACCAACACATCTAATACTAGTTCTGGCAAGGGGACGGGACGGGATAGGAGACGTCTTGGCCGGGATTCAGGGGGGACCGGGATTGGGGGGATATAAATTCGTCCCATCCCGTCCCATTATATAGACGGGATGGGACGGGGTTTGGCGGGACGGGACGTGGGATTTTTTTTTTATATGTTTATTTATTTGTATTGAAATTATATGTTATTGAATAGCATTTTTAGTTTATTTAGTTTTCAATAACATTTTTAGCTAATAAAAAATGCTTAAGTTTTCAAATTTCAAGTTTCAAATTTCAAGTTTCAAGTTTCAAGTTTCAAGTTTCAAGTTTCAAGTTTCAAATTTCAAATTTGAGAAGTTCAAATTTCAAATTTGAGAAGTTCAAATTTGTATTTTAAATATTTTAAAAGAATTTAACTTGAAATTTCAAATGTCAAATTTCAATTTTAAAATTAAAATTAAAATGCAAGACAATAGTTATATAAAAAAGACTTGAATTGCCTTCAAATTTATTCAATAAAATATAATTGCAACTTAGAACTTAGAAGTTACAATTTACAAATATTAGTGGAGTAACTAATCTACGTAGCCACCTTCTAGGAAGGGTTCTGTTTCAATAAGTTCTCATATGTAAAACTAATATTTGTTACAAATATTAGATGAGTAACTAATTTACGCAGCCACCTTCTAGGAAGGGTTCTGTTTCAATTAGTTCTTGGATGTAATCTAATATTTGTATTCTCCTTTAAAAGTCAATTCTAATTGTCGCATCATATTGACGGTAACATCCTCCGGTGTTGGCAAACTTGCAAGAAACTCTTGTGACTCTAATTCATCATCACTAGATCCAATTACCGCATTAATCCAAGATTCTTGTTTGGAACTTAACCTTGGCAAAATATAATTTCTCCTCTCGGCATTGACCCAGTCTCTAAATAAAACTGATGTTTCCAAACTTTCTTCTGCCAATGAATGTCTATGATCGCCAATTTGAAACCTTGCCGCACTAAAAGCAGCCTTCGATGCAGCTGATGAAGCTTGAATAACTAGAACATCACGAACCATTTTGCTCAAAATTGGAAATGCAACGCTCCGCCTCCTCCACCATGCTAATAAATTTTCATTGTCATCTTTGTCTTCCACTGTTTCTAAAGATTGATTAAGATATTCTTCAAAATCATCACGGTTAGTAGAATTAAGACCAAGAAAACCTCGCATATAACTTGAAATTTGAGCTTTACTCTGATGATTAGAAGTTTGACCAACTTCTCCTTGAGTATTTTCTATAGTTCTATATTTTTCATACAAAATTTTTGCTTCTACTTTTATGCTAGACTTACACATTTCACAATTTGGAATTTCTTCTAGTAAAATTTCTAAAGTATCATAAAAAGTGTCAACAAGTCCCTGCACACCTCGTAATTTATAGTCAGGATGAAGTAAAGTAGTAGTTAAATAAATTTGAAGAATAGAAAAAAAATATTTTTAAAATTTTTCAATCATACCTTCAATTGCAATTCTAAATTTTTCAATTTTTTTTATTTAGAAAATTGAATTGATATAGCACAAATATTTATTAATATTGATGAAATAGTAGGATAATAAATTCCAGAAAACATGATTGTAGCATCACAAAAAAGTCTTAAAAATTCTAATAGTTCATTAGTTTCTTCCCAATCTTCTTCACAAATTCTATCTAATGGGTCAGCATTATGAGCATTAAACACCATTTGTACGGGTCCTTTATATTTGTAAGCAACTGAAAGCATTTCGTGAAAATAATTCCACCTTGTTTTAATATGTCTTGGAATTTTTCTTGGTGGCAAATGACATAGTACACAACGCTCATTAAATTCCCTAATTCTAGCAGCTTTAAGAGCATAAAAAATCCAGGCAACAACATATTCAATTTTCATACAACCACAATCAAATAATGAAATACCATCTTGTACAACTAAATTTAATACATGTGCAACACATTTAACATGAAAAGCTTTAACATCAATTGGACATAATCTAACTTTTAACATACTAGCAGAATTTGTATTATAAGATGCATTATCTAATGTGACAGACATTACTTTATCTATAAGCATGTAATAATCTAGAACACTCAAAATATTTGTAGCTAAATATGCACCCGTTTTTTTCTCTACACATTCTTTATAACTTAAGATTCATTTTTGCAAATTTCAGTTATGATCAATCCAATGTGATGTAACAGTTAAATAATCATGTCCATTAATACTACGACCCATGTCCGAAGTTATAGACACTCTACAATCTAATATGCTAAATATACAACAAAGATATTGACAATGTTTACCTTGATATACAAAAACATCAGATTTAACAGTATTTCTTGAAAAACCTCTATAAGTAGGATTATAAGTTTGTTGAATATATTCAATAAAACTGGGATGTGAAGGAAAACTATAAGGCAAACCACAAACAAAAACTATTTTAGCTAAATTTTTGTGATCTCTTTCCCTATTATATTTACGTTGTGTTAGTGGACCACTGGGGTTAGAAGGATCTAATGTTCCTTGAACCATGTTAGAAGCCCCTACCGATTCATTAACATTAATATCAAAATCATTAACTGAAATTCCTTTTTTTCTATTGGCTAATGTTTTAGCTTCTTTATATTGAATCGGCACACAAGATAACAAATGTCTATTTAAGCCCCCCGTCCCACCTTGACCTCCACCTTGTTTATGTTTAAAAGGTTGCTTACACTTATTACAAATAGCAATAGAGTTTTCCTTATCTAAAGTCATAAATTGTCACACAACAGAAGTTTTAGGGCGTTAATGCTTTACCTTCTCCCTTGTAGGAGGTATAAGGGGTGGGCGGCTACAATTTTGCTCCGTTGAATTTGTAGTTTCATTTGGAACTTCTGTCACCGGACTAGTAGGTGTATCTTCTAATTCTTCTTCTCCCGAACCAATTTTTACTTCTTCACCTGAATTTTCAACAAGATAAGGATTAATATTGCCATAAATTTGTTCTAAAATTTCATGATTGAGTTGAACATTTGAATCAATATCATAAGAAGTATCATCAACATAAGTAGAATCATTTATATTAAATCTAACTCTAGAGATTGATTTAGAAGAAGTACCACCACATTTACTCTTATTTTTTTCCTTACTACTTTTTTTAATAAAATTAAATAATTTACTAATGCCACTTGGTTCTTTCTCTTTTCCTTTACCGATATCTTTTTTGCTAGAACTCATATTTAATTATATGTAAAGTGTAATATAAAAATAATAATAACACAAAAATTAATGACGAAAAATAAAATATAAA